>MU670439.1:231729-271035 GCA_026770625.1 Nicotiana glauca
TATGATTGTAGGTGGCTCTATAGCGAACAGTGCCGGCTGTGTGTAGCAGAGCGTTCATCTACTCGAAGTCTCGGTGAGCCCCTTTATTCTTCCATGGGGCTGCATGGTGTATCTTTTGTTATTACAACTTTTCACTTTTGAGGTATAGCCGGGGGCTTGTTGCCGGCATAGTCATGCTTATCTGTTGTATCCTTAGAGGCTCCTAAGACACTAGTGTGGGTTATGTACGGGTTTTGGGAAGTCCCCTATATGTATATGTTATAACCCTAAAACTTGTGATCTCCTTAACCCGTAAATCTAGTAGAATCCATGAAGCTAGCTTATGAACGGTAAATTTTTATGATATGAAATGAACCAATAATGTGGTATACACCGTGTATTATCATTCAAATTAACCAAAGGCATGAGTTGCGCATTTATATTGAGTTGGGGTAGAAAGCGTTCAGTAAGGCTTGCTCAGTCGGGTTCACTTGATTGAGCGCTGGTCGCGCCTCCCGAGGTTGGGGCGTGACATTAGTAGTACTTAATCGGATAGAAACCATAGGTTCCGTTTGTTTTCATACTCTAATCTACAAACTAATACAAATCGTTACAGAAGAAAAGTAGCATAAAAACCTCATTTTCAAATTCCTAAATCTTGTATCTCGTATTTAAAAGCCACTCCTCATTATAACTATTGTTCATCACTGTCTTAATCATTATCAAACTATACATTAATAACTTATTACTCCTAGTTAATCAAATATGCAATTAAAGATTTAGAATAGAGATATATTTACCTGATTACTTAGGTTCCTTCACAAGCTTCTCACGGAGAAATTAGTCAACTTAACAACAATACTTTGTCTCTTCCAAATGCATCATTGTTTAAAAGCCACTTTGTATTATTTTGTTCGCATAAAAACTATGTTTCTCTCTTCAATTAGTACTTGTACCAAATACTCCTAATCTGTACACTAAATTTTCTTTGTATGAATTAAAAGAATCTTTATTCAATCTAATAAGAAATTCATTATTTTTCTATATAATAACACCTTAAGTTGTTAGTGTTGTTTATATACCTTGGTTAGTGAAATAAAAACTATCAGTAAGTTAGGGATTGAGAAAATATAGTTTACCTTCTTCTTCTCTGATCTGCAAATGCCTTCACTGAAAATAGGTACTCGATTTTTTTTCTTTTGCCTTTGAATGGCTTTTGCCGAAGCTTTATAGCTTCAATACCTAGGACTTTTGCTTCTTTACTCTCGTAGTGGGCTTTGTCCCTAATCCCCTTGTTTTATTTTTTTTCTTTTTTATTTGATTGTATATGTATTTAGGTGTTTTTTCTTCATACTTAAATTATTTACTAAATAACCTATATGTCCACATTTAAGATATTGGGGGAATTACATCTTCCCCACTTTATAAAATTCGGTCCCCAAATTTAACTCAAGTACGTACCTGTAGACTGAAACAAATGGTACTTCGTTTGCATATATTTTTCTACCTCCCAAGTAGCTTCTTCAGTGGTGTGATTTCTCCGTAAAACTTTAACGAACACAATTTTTTTTTACCGTAGCTTTTTTACATTGTCTATCAATAATAGCCATCGGCTCCTCCTCATAGGACAACTTCTTATCGAGAGGTATAGCCGGTGATTCAATCACCTGAGATGAGTCTGATATATATTTTCTTAGCATTGAGACATGAAACATTGGATGAATAAAGGACAACTCAGGAGGAAGTGCCAAAGGATAAGCCACCGCTCCACTCGGTCTAGTATCTCATATGGTTCTATAAACTTGGGGCTCAAGTTGCCTCTTTTCCTAAACCGCATTACACCTTTCATAGGTCAGACTCGTAGGAGCACTTTGTCTCCAATTGTGAACACTAAATCTCTTTTTCTCTTATCATCCTAAGACTTTTATCTACTTTGAGCTGTAAGCAATCTCTGTCTGATCAACTGAACTTTGTCCATAGCTTCTTATACTATATTGGGTCCCAATAAGTTAGTCTCACCCGCTTCAAACCATCCGATAGGAGAACGACATCTTCTACCATACAATGTTTCCTACGGTGCCATTTGAATACTGGACTCAAAGCTATTGTTGTAAGCAAATTCAGCTAAAGGTAGATAAGCATCCCTACTACTGCCCATTTGTCTGTGGATTAAATGTAGTACTAAGATCTACTCGTGTACCCAACGCTTCTTGAAAAGATTTCCAAAAGTGTGAGGTAAATTTTGATACTCTATCAGAGATGACGAATACTGGAACTCCGTGAAGTCGAACAATTTCATTTATAAATATCTTTGCATACATCACTCCGCCATATGTAGTCTTTACTGGCAAAAGGTGTGTTGATTTTGTCAGTCGATCTATAATCACCCATACAGGGTCATAACCTCTAAGAGTTTGTGGTAGACTGGTTACAAAATCCAAAATAATTCGTTCCCATTTCCACTCCAAAATATCAATTTGTTGTAGCAGCCCTATGGGTTACTGATGCGCCGCCTTGACCTGCTGACATGTCAAACAACTAGAAACAAAGTTAGCAACATATTTCTTCATACCTTCCCACCAATAAAGTTGCATCATGTTATGGTACAATTTTGTGGATCAATGATGTATAGTGTATTTAAAGTTGTGGGCTTCTTCAAGAATAGCATGTCTCAACCCATCTACGTCTGCTAAACATAGCATGTCACTCATTCGAAGAACACCATCATTTTCAACAATCATATCCTTGCTCTTACCAGCTAAGGCCTCATCTCTATATTTGCATAATCGCTCATCCGCATATTGGGTGGCCTTAATGCGCCCAACAAATAAATACTTGGCATGAGCACAAGCCAACAATGCCTCTGAATTTCTGATACCTGTATCTTCTAGTCTATGAATATCTTTGGCCAAAAGTCTCTCTGCAGGAGCTATGTGTGCCAGACTCCCATAGGTTTTCTCCTCAATTTATCAGCCAACACATAGGTTTTCCCATGATGATACAAAATATAACAATCATAGTTTTTGAGTAGTTCTATCCAACGACGCTGGCAATTAAGATCCTCTCCTGAAAGATATACTTTAGACTTTTATGGCCGGTACAAATCTCGCAAGTTTTGCCATATAGGTAATGCCTCCAAATTTTTAGAGAAAAAACCACTGCAGCCATCTGCAAATCATATGTAGGATAATTTTGCTTGTGCGTTTTCAATTGTTTTGAAGCATAATCTATAACACGACCATTTTGCATAAGAACACCTCCTAATACCACCCTCGAGGCATAACAAAAAACTGAAAATCCTCTGAAACCTGATGGCAAGGCTAATATTAATGCAGTTGTCCAATATGTTTTGAATTTCTGAAAGCTCTGCTCACATTCCTCCGTCTACTGAAAGTTTGCATTTTTCTATGTTAGCTTGGTTAGCGGCGCTACTATTTTGGAGAAATCATGCACAAAACATTTGTAATAGCCTGCTAAGCCTAAAACTACAAATCTCTGTATGAGTGGTAGGCCTGGGCCACTTCTGTACAGCTGTAGTCTTCTTTGGATCTACCATAATTCCATCTTTGGATACAACATGCCCTAGAAATTATACCGAGTCTCGCAAAAATTCACACTTTGAGAACTTAGCATAAAGCCGATGTTCTCGCAATGTATGCTACACAGTCCTGAGATTATCCTCGTGTACTCCTTGGCTACGACAATATATCAGGATATCATCATAAATACTATTACAAATCTATTAAAAATGTCTTGAACACCCTATTCATTAAATCCACGAATGCTGCTGGAGAATTAGTCTGTCCGAATCACAAGAATTTCATAGTGCCCGTATCGAGTTCTGAAAAAAGTCTTACAATTATCTTCATCTTTCATTCTAAGTTGATGATAACCAGAACGAAGATCAATCTTTGAAAAGTGGACAGTGCGTTGTAACTGATCAAACATGTCATCTATACGAGGCAAAGGATAGTTATTGCGTATTGTTATCATATTCAACTGCCTGTAGTCAATGCACATTCTCAGGGATCCGTCTTTCTTCTTTACTAATAGTACTGGTGCACCCTATGATGATACACTGGGTCTAATAAAACACTTATCTAACAAATCATGTAACTGTTACTTTAGCTCTCTCAAATCCGCTTGTTCCATCCGATATGGTGGTATTGATATGGGTTATGTGTCGGGTGGAAAATCAATACCAAAATCTATTTCTCGTACTGGAGGCAATCCTTGTAAATCCTCAGGAAATATATTAGAAAATTCTCTCACTACTGGTACATTTTCTATACTAACTATTTCCTTTCTTGTGTCATTTACAATAGCTAAGATACCCAAGCAACCATAACTCAGAAGTGATTGAGCCTTCATAAGAGATACAATTTTTCAAGTCTCTAGAACCCGGCTCCCTCTTAGAATCAAACTAGGTTCGTTTGGTATCTCAAACTTGACTGTCATTGCATGACAATCGAGGAGAGCATAACAAGAAGATAACTAATACATTCCCATCAGCATGTCAATGTTAATCATATAAAGTACAATAAGGTCAGCTAGAGTATCTCTACCCTCAACCCGAATCTGAGAAGCACGATACACGTATTAGGCTAATAGAGACTCTTGAAAAGGAGTAGCGACTAGAAAATGATCATTCAATAGATCAGGCTATCTATTAAACCTCAAATGAAAGTACGAGGACACATAGGAGTGAGTAGACCCTGGATCAATCAATTCAAGTGCATCAAATTAACAGACAGATAGAATACATCTAACCATAGCATTCGAGTCCTAAGCATCATATCTAGTAGATGCAAACACTCTGGCCTGACCTCTACCAATATTCCCTTGTCATGGATTCACAGTAGCATGGTTTCCAGCACCTCGACCTCTATTTCCTTTACCCGTAGCACATGAAGTATTATAAGTAGTGTGAGTCGGTGCAAATGACTGAATATAATCCTAGTTGAAATTTCTCGGATGTTGAGGGCAATCCCTAAAGTGATGTACAAACTGGCCACATCGAAAGCACTCTCCAGTTAGAACACGACATTAGCCCAAATGTGATCTACCACAGGTCTGGCAGACTGGAGTAGTGGTATATATCTGCCTAGAATTACGACGTCCAGAAGATGATGGTCCCCTATTACCTTGTATGTAATATGGTCTGTATGTGGACTGTGAAGACATGTGTGTACCTGTCTGAGAACCCTGTTGTTGTTGTTTTTTCCCCTGATTTCATGCTCTTCTATTTTAACTAAAATGCCACTGAAAGCCCCTCCTGTCTTGGCCTTCTTACATAAATCACTAGGTGCACACTCATCACGTCCCTTATTTTCAATCTTTCTAGCAAGTTCGACTACATTAGAGTTCAATAAAGTCATAATCTATGGGGATACTGTAGTGTATAGACGACCAACCAATCCATTAACAAACCTTTGAACTCAAGCTTCTTCGGTAGGCACAAAGTAAGGAGCATATATAGCCAACTTACTAAACTTAGTGCTATATGTTGTCACATCCATATCTGGAGTGTGAACCAATCTCTCAAAGTCTCTAGCATATTTTTGTATCAGGCTGTCCGGAAGAAAATGATTCTTGAACAACTGAGTGAACTCGTCCCATGTTAGTGGTGCTGCTCCTGCTGGCCTTCCTAGCAATATAGTTTCATACCATGTGTTTGCCATATCCTCTAGTTTGTTCTGCGAGCTCCACAACTCTCTCACTAGAACATCCAACAGCATATAATGCCTTGAGTGTCCCATCCAAGAAACTTTGAGGATCTGCTGAATTATCGTAACCTGTGAATTTTGGTGATATCAATTTCAGAAACTCTTATAGAGATACTTTTTTATTCCCAAAAGTCTGTGTCTGTGCAGGTTCTCGTGTCTATAAAGTAGCCTAAGGGGGTGAATTTCCACCCTGAGTAGGCACCAATGCCTGTAACACATTCAATAACCTTGCCACTGCATCTGCAGGAATGGCAACAGTAGGTACTAGTTGGCACTTGTTTTGGAACGTCCTGGACTCCATGGAGTTGCACTTGATCTGGCATCGCATCTTGGGGTTGACCCATGTTCCCAACCTCATATTGAGGAGCAGTCTGTCTTCTAGTTTGATGAACCCAAACTTGACCTCCACCCCGGGTAGTACCACA
This sequence comes from Nicotiana glauca, assembly GCA_026770625.1. Lineage (NCBI taxonomy): Eukaryota > Viridiplantae > Streptophyta > Magnoliopsida > Solanales > Solanaceae > Nicotiana > Nicotiana glauca. Next base: position 237,860 of record MU670439.1, read on the forward strand.
TCCAGCAGATGAGGGTGTATGTGTCCTAGCCATCTGCAAAAGAAATACTCCAATGTCAATCTCAAGTTATATCAATGCACGATCAGAGAATGAATTAAGGGAAAACATTCCTAGATGTTCAGTAGCCTCATAAGTATGGGCGCCTACATACCCACGAACAAGACTCCACTAAAAATTGCTCCATGACTCGGGACTTAAAGACTAAGCTTTGATACCAACTTTACCACAACACAATTTAGGATTCTGACCAGCGCTTAGCAGCAAGTGCTTCCAAGTAAGACTCATCGTTAATTTATAGAAAATCGGACAGTGTTTCCCCTGTTTTTGGACCATCCCAAAAATTTTCTTGTCTCAAATTAACAACCAAACATCCTAAGATCATACCAAACAATTGAAAACTTGTCAATTAGAGGGCTCGGATGTGAATTCTGGTGATTCGGTTAGCTTCGGGTGATGATTTTTGACTTAGAAGTGCGATCGGAATTGATTTTGGAGGTCCGGTGTAGAATTAGGCTTGAATTTGCGAAGTTAGTATTTTGGCAAATTCCGGTTGGTAATTGAGATTTTGATCCAGGGGTCGGAATGGGATTTCGAGAGTTACAGTAGCTTCGTTAGGTGATTTTGGATGTGTGTGGAAAATTTCAGATCATTCGGAGGTGTTTTGGTCGGGTTTTTGATCAAATGTGTATTTAAGATGTTTTGAAGAAACTTAGGCTTGAATCCGATGTGATTTAATGGTTTTGGCATTGTTTGATGTGTTTTGAAGATTGGAACAAGTTTGTATGATGTTTTGGGATATGTTGGTGCTTTTGGTTGAGGTCCCGGGGGCCTCGGGGTGATTTCGAATAGCTATCGGAGAGTTTCGGACTTTGGGAGTTTGCAGAAAATGCACAGCAGTTGCAGACCAAAATTTGGTCTTCGCGTTCGAAGGGTTTGGTCCACGTTCGCAGAGGGGTGAGTTCCAATGTATTGCGCTCGTGGTGGGGACCCCGCAATCACGTAGAAGGGGATTTGGGTCCTGAGTCCTTTATTCTCCGCATTCGCGTCAAGGCCAATGCATTCGCGGAAGGCCCGGAAGGTGTGCATCGCGATCGCATGAATGACACTGCGTTCGCGTATTATGATCAGCTGAAGCATCGCGTTCGCGGGTTGGTCATCGAGTTCGCAAAGAAGAAAAAATTGGGAGTTCAAAATTATGCTTCCCGATCGCGAGCCTTGGGCCGCGATCGCGTAGGGTAAAAGCTGGGCGGACAGAAGGGTTTTAATATCATTTCATCCGCGACCTTGGGGCTATTTCCTCCATTGTTGGGCAACCTTGAGAGCTTTTTGGTACAAATCGAAGAGGGTTTCGATGGGAATTGATTGGAGGTGAGTCCTATGGCCTAGAAACATCATTTTATTGAAGAATCAACCTGTAAATTCATGGAAATTTGGGTAAAATTGGAAGAACTAGGGCTTGACTTTTGAAATTAAAATTTGGGATTTTAGGGGGCATTTGAACTCCGATTTTGGTAAATTTGATATGTATGGCGGTGATGTGAATTTTGTAATTTTTCGAGAAGTGGGCCCGGGGCTCGGGTTTTTCCAACTTTCGTAATTTTCAATGTTTTTCGAGTTTTTTCGATTGGGTTATGTTTCCTTAGCCTATTGTAATGTATTCCTTGTGGTTTTAATCAGATTCGACCCGCGAGGAGGTCGATTCGAGAGGAAAAGGCATAGCGAGCCAGATTTTGGGCCGGCTTGAGGTGAGTAATAGATGTAAATGATGACCTGAGGGTTTGAAACCACGGAATATTGCATCTTAGCGCTATATTGAGGAGAAACACGCGCTCCATGATGAGTGCGGGGTCGTTTGTGATTGGGGATTGAGACTTAGTCTGTCCCGAGTGGTGTTCATACTATGTTTTCGACTAAGACTTGTTTGATAATCATCCGACCTGGATTTCATTGACACATTTGGGCTTCGTGCCGATTATTTGGATCCTTCAGGGATATTTGTGATGACCCGACCCGTCGTCTCATGTGTTACTGCCCCGTTTCCCCCATTTATTGCTTCTTCATGTTTCATTATCGACATTGGTTGTGTTAGAGTTGAATTGGATTGGTTTTGATAGGAAATGAGACACTTAGTCTGTTTAAGGAAGGCTTGGTTTGAAAAAGTCAACCGGATGTTGACTTATGAGTTAGAGGGCTCGGATGTGAATTCCAATGTTTCGGTTAGCTTCGGGAGGTGATTTTTGACTTAGAGCGTGATAAAAAGTGATTTTGGAGGTCCGGTGTAGAATTAGGCTTGAATTGGCGAAGTTAGTATTTTGGCAAAATCTGGTTGATAGGTGAGATTTTGATCCGAGGGTCGGAATGGAACTTCAAAAGTTGCAGTAGCTCTGTTAGGTGATTTTGGATATATGTGTAAAGTTTCAGGTCATTCAGAGGTGTTTTGGTCGGGTTTTTGATCTAATGTGCAATTCGGAAGATTTTAAGAAACTTAGGCTTGAATCCGATGTGATTTAATGGTTTTAGCATTGTTTGATGTGTGTTGATAGTTGGAACAAGTTTGAATGAGGTGTTAGGATGTGTTGGTGCTTTTGGTTGAGGTCCCGGGGGCCTCGGGGTGAGTTCGGGTGTTTAAACGTGAGTTTTGAAGTTTTGCTGCAGGTTCATTTTGGTGTCATCTGGTATTTCTGCTTTTGCAGAAATGGACCGCAGAAGCAGTTCCGCAAAAGTGGGTAAAGGAGAGCAAAAGCAATTTTCGTGTGGAGTTGAGAAATTCCGCAGAAGCGGAACATAGTTCGGGTTAGCGGGTCCGTATGAGCGGACATTTAGCCGCAGAAGCGGTTTTGGGCGATCCGCAGAAGCGGGAGCCTAGTCGCATAAGCGGAAGTTGGATTTTTAATAGAAGACCATAAAAGTGGGGTTTTGACTGCAGAAGCGGTCCCGCATAAGCTGAAGCGGGACCGCAGAAGCGAAAAGCGACTGTGGACAGAAGGGTTTAAATGTTATATTTCATCTACGAGCAAGAGGTAGTTTCCACCATTTTTGAGCGACTGAAGAGTTGGCGAGATTTGTTTAGAGTTTTGACTGAGAATCAATTGGAGGTAAGTCCCTTGACCTAATTATTCAAGTTTATGGCAGGATTAATATGTAAATTGGTGGAAATTCATCAAAAAGGGGGTAAGTTAGGCTTGAGAAATTCTCAGTTAAAGTTGGAATTTGGAGGGTTAAATGGACTCCGATTTTGGTAAATCGAATATGTGTAGACTCGTGGCGAGACGAGGTTTCCGATGATGTAAATTTTATAATTTTTTGAGAAGTGGGCCCGGGGCTCGGGTTTTGCCAACTTCGTGATTTCTAGTATTTTTCGAGTCTTTTCGGTTGGGTTATGTTTCTTTGACCTATACTAATGTATTCCTTGTGGTTTTGATCAGATTCGGCACACGAAGAGGTTGATTCGAGAGGAAAAGGCATAGCGAGCTAGACCTGTGGCCGGCTTGAGGTGAGTAATAGATGTTGATGATGACCTGAGGGTTTGAAACCCCGGTATATCGCATTGTGACGCTATATTGAGGTGAGACATGTACTCTATGATAAGTGCGGGGTCGTTTTTGATTGGGGACTGTGACTTAGTCCGTCCCGAGTGATGTTCACACTATGTTCTTGACTAGAAGTTGATTGATAATCATCCTACTTGGATTTATGGATATATTTGGGCTTTGTGCCGATTACTTGAATCCTTTAAGGATTATTATCATTGTTTCCATGATATTTAGCATGTTAAATGATCTCAGTCCTGAGTTAAACACTGTTTTGAAATGTCCAGTCATACTTCTAAGGTTTTAAACACTTAAACTATATTTTTTGACGCTTGGAGGTGAGAGCTATTACTTGACATCGCCTTAGTGGCTCACTTGCATTTTCTGAACTGTGTATGGATCGGGCTGCATGCCGCAGCGACGTTACATTGATATTGCGCATGGGCTGTGGGAGCCCCTCAGGAGTCTGAACCCCCACAGTGAGCACGGGTACCCAAATGGATCGGGCTGCGCGCCGCAGCGGTTATGTGCATTGCATTGCATTCATACATTGATATTTATCTTATCTACCTGTCATTGTTTTGTTGCTATTTCACCGTTAATTATGCTGAATTGCTGGTTATAGCTGTACATTGTGGTATTTCGTGAATTCTTACCTTCTGTCATTATATATGCCTATTATTCACTGAGTTGGAGTACTCACTTTAATCCATGCACCATGTGTGCAGATACAGGTGTTCCGAAGGCTTAGTAGCATTGTTTCTACTATTCAGATTATCTCAGGAGTTGTCGAGGTAGCTGCCTGGCATCCGCAGGACCCGACTCCTGCTCTTATCTATTTTTATTTCGCATCCTGGACTCTTTTATGCTTTGATTTTGCTACTCAGTTGTATCAGAGGCTCTAAACTGGTGATCCCACATCTGTTGGGAGTTGTTTTGACAGTTATTCTGGTTTTCCGTGTTGTTTCTATTTACTGTCGGATTATTAATCTTGTTAACTTCTAAATTAACTTAATCAACTGGTAATGAGATTTTGTATTTGGGTTGAGAGTGTTCAAATGGTCGGGCTTGCCTAGCAATCGTGTTGGGCGCCATCACGATCGGGATTGGGGTCGTGACAAGTTGGTATCAGAGTCTAGGTTACTAGGCCTCACGATTCATGAGCCAGTTTAGTAGAGTCTCACGGATCGGTACGGGGACGTTTGTATTTATCATCGGGAGGTTGTAGAACCTTTTGGAAACACTTCATATTCTTGTAATTCTTGTCGTGCGACTTTGTTGATCTGAGAACTAAACTTCTGTATTCTATTCTCTGCCAGATGGCGAGAACCCGTGCTACTGGACGTGGCAGACGACCACCATTACCACCCACTATAGGCCGTGGGTGCGATAGTGGTCGTGGGTGGGGCGGACCCGCGAGGGCAGCACCTGCAGATCCACAAGCTGCCCCGGTTCAAGACCAGCCTCCAGCTGTAGATGCTCCAGCAGCACCTGATCAGGCACTGGTGGTGCCCATTGTGATTCCTGGTCTCCAGGAGGCCTTGGCTCAGATACTATTCGTCTGCACTGGCCTGGCTCAGGCAGTCTCAGCCACTACTGCAGCAGCTACCTCACAGATAGGGGGTGGTCATCAGACCCCCGCTGCTCGCACACCTGAATAGGTTATTCAGGGATTGCAGACATCGGGAGCAGTTCTAGCTCAGCCGGTTGCACCAGCCACACCAGTTGCACCAGCTCCAACCTATGTGGTTCCAGCTATGCCAGACGATGAGCAACGTCGTCTTGAGAGATTTGGCAGGCTTTAGCCTCCGACGTTCAGTGGTACTGAGGGCGAGGATGCTTAGGGTTTTCTGGATAAGTGCCAGCGTATGCTTCGCACCGCAGGGATCTTTGAGTCGAGTGGTGTGGCTTTTACTACCTTCCATTTCTCAGGGCCTACTTTTGCATGTTGGGATGAGTTCGAGAGGCGTAGGCCTATTGGCGCAGCGCCCCTTACATGGCAGCAGTTCTCTACTCTCTTTCTGAAGAAGTATGTACCGCAGTCTCGTAGGGAGAAGTTGTGTCGCCAATTCGAGTGGTTGATTCAGGGGGACATGTCTGTGACCCAGTACGAGATGAGGTTTACGCAGCTAGCTCGACATGCTACATGTATGATCCCGACTGATCGGGAAAGTATTAGGAGGTTTGTGGATGGCCTCAACTATCCACTCCGCATTTTGATGACCAGAGAGAGGGTTATGGATGCTTCGTTCGAGGACGTAGTCGACATGGCTCGAGAGATTGAGATGGCTCACCTCGGGAGCGTGAGGAGAGGGAGGCCAAGAGGCCTCGAGGTTCAGGTAGCTTCAGTGGTGCTCCGTCTAGGGTCCAGTTCCTGCGTGGCAAAGGTCGTTCCTTCAAGCCTCCTCAGTCAGGTCGTCCAGAGTACAGTGGGGTTTCTTTAGGCCGTGGTCCTCAGGGGTTCCAACAGGGCCAGTCTTCACTTAGTGCCCTCCCAGCACAGAGCTCTACTCCTGCCTCTTCAGCCCAGGGTTCTTCAGCAGCGAGGGGTTCCCTTCAGTCCCCTTCTCCGGTGTCAGGCAGTTACTTCGAGTGCGGGGAGTTTGGCCATATGAGGAGATAGTGTCCTCGATTTCGTGGTGGTCGGTCTCAGCAGAGGGATCAACACTCATCTTCTACTCCATCTACTTCAGCACCCTCCTAGTTAGGTAGGGGTGGAGGCCAGGCAGCTAGGGGCCGCCCTAGGGGCGGATATCGATCTAGCAGTGGCTAGGCTCAATTCTATGCTCTCCCAGACAGTAGGGACGCCATTGCATTAGATGTTGTTATCACAGGTATTATCTCATCTGCCACCGGGATGCCTCTGTCTTGTTTGATCCCGATTGTACCTATACTTGTGTGTCTTCATATTTTGCCCATAATCTAAGTACGACCCATGGTTGTCTCGCTTTGCCTCTGCATGTATCTACCCTAGTGGACGAAACTATTGTTGTGGACCATGTGTATCAGTCTTGTCTGGTGACTATTGGGGGTTTGGAGACTCGAGTTAACTTGTTGTTGTTGAGCATGGTAGATTTTGATGTTATTCTATGCATGGACTAGCTATCTCCGTTCCATGCTATTCTGGACTGTCATATGAAGACAGTTACGTTAGCTATTCCGGGTATTCCGAGGATTGAGTGGTGTGGTATGACTGACTATGTTCCTAGCAAGGTGATTTCCTTCCTAAAGTCCCAGCGGATGGTTGGGAAGGGTTGTCTATCGTATTTGGATTTTGTGAGAGATGTTGGAGCTGAGACTCCTAGTCTTGATTCTGTTCCCGTGGTGAGGGATTTCCCAGATGTGTTTCCAGCGGACCTGCCAGGAATGCCACCGGACAGGGACATTGATTTTGGTATTGATCTGGTGCCAGGCATTCAGCCCATCTCCATTCCTCCGTATCGTATGACACCAGCAGAGTTGAAAGAACTAAGGGATCAGCTTCAGGAACTCCTAGATAAGGGTTTTATTCGTCCTAGTGTGTCACCGTGGGGTGCACCAATCCTATTTGTGAAGAAGAAGGATGGCACAATGAGAATGTGCATTGAGTACAGGCATCTGAACAAGGTGACAGTGAAGAATAAGTATCCTCTACCCCGTATTGATGATTTGTTTGACCAGCTTCAGGGGGCAAAGGTATTCTCCAAGATTGATCTCCATTCAGACTATCACCAGCTGAGGATTAGGGATTCAGATATTATGAAGACGGCTTTTAGGACAAGGTACGGGCACTATGAGTTTCTAGTTATGTCTTTTGGGCTGACTAATGCCCCAGTCGTGTTCATGCATCTGATGAACATTGTATTTCGACCATATCTGGATTCATTTGTTATCGTTTTTATTGATGATATCCTGGCATAATCGCGTAACCAGGAGGAGCATGCTCAGCATTTGAGAGTGGTATTACAGAGATTGAGGGAGGAGAAGCTTTATGCAAAGTTCTCCAAGTGTGAGTTCTGGCTTGGTTCCATGGCGTTTATGGGGCACGTGGTGTCCAGTGATGGTATTCAGGTTGATCCGAAGAAGATAGAGGCGGTGCAGAGTTGGCCTAGACTATCCTCAGCCATGGAGATTCGTAGTTTCCTCGGTTTGGCAGGATATTATCACCGGTTCGTCCAGGGTTTTTCATCTATTGCTTCGCATTTGACCAAATTGACGCATAAGGGTGCACCATTTCTATGGTCGAACGAGTGCGAGGAGAGCTTTTAGAAGCTCAAGACAGCTTTGACCACAGCTCCAATGTTGGTTTTGCCATCAGCTTCAGGTTGCTACACCGTGTATTGTGATGCTTTGAGAGTTGGGATTGGATATGTGTTGATGGAGGAGGGTAGAGTTATTGCTTATGCCTCTCGTTAGTTGAAGCCTCATGAGAAGAACTACCCCGTACATGATTTGGAGTTGGCTGCTATAGTTCATACTTTGAAGATTTGGAGGCATTACTTATATGGCGTATCATGTGAGGTGTATACTGATCATCGCAGCCTTCAGCATTTGTTCAAATAGAAAGATCTTAATTTGAGGCAGCGGAGGTGGCTTGAGTTTCTCAAGGACTATGATATTACCATATTGTATCACCCGGGGAAGGCCAATGTAGTGGCCGATGCTTCGAGTCGGAAGGCGGTTAGTATGGGTAGTTTGGCGTACATTCCAGTTGAGTAGAGGCCCTTTGTAGTCAATGTCCAGGCTTTGGCTAATCGGATGGTGAGGCTAGATGTTTCAGAGCCTAGTTAGGTGTTGGCTTGTGTGGTTTCTCGGTTTTCCCTGCATGACCGCATCAAAGAGAGTCAGTATGATGATCCAAATTTGCTTGTCCTTAAGGACAGGGTCCAGCATGATGATGCCAGAGATGTGACTATTGATGATGAGGGTGTGTTGAGGATGCAGGTCCAGATTTGCGTGCCCAATGTGGATGGGCTTCCGGATTTGATATTAGAGGAGGCCCATAGCTCGCAGTATTCCATTCATCCGGGTGCCACGAAGATGTATCAGGATTTGAGACAGCATTACTGATGGAGGAGAATGAAGAAGGATATTGTGAGTCATGTAGCTCGGTGTCTCAACTGTCAGCAGGTGAAATATGAGCATCAGAGGCCCGGTGGTGTACTTCAGCGCATGGATATTCTCGAGTGGAAGTGGGAGAGGATTACTATGGATTTTGTGAGTGGTCTCCCTGGGACATCGAGGAAGTTTGATTCGATTTGGGTGATTGTGGATCGGCTGCCCAAGTCCGCGCACTTCATTTCGGTGTGTACTACCTATTCTTCAGAGCAGTTAGTAGATATTTTCATTTGGGAGATTGTTCGGTTGCATGGGGTCCTAGTTTCTATTATCTCAGATAGGGGTACTCAGTTTACTTCCTAGTTTTGGAGCACTTTTCAGCGAGAGTTGGGTACCCAGGTAGAGTTGAGCACAGCATTTCATCCTCAGACGGATGTGCAGTCCGAGCGTACTATCCAGATATTGGAGGATGTGTTGCGTGCCTGTGTTATTGATTTTGTAGGTTCTTGGGCTGAGTTCCTACCACTGGCAGAGTTTGCCTACAACAACAGCTATCAGTCCAGCATTCAGATGGCACCGTATGAGGCCTTATATGGGAGACGTTGTAGATCTCCGGTTGGTTGGTTTGAGCCCAGCGAGGCTAGGCTATTGGGGACAGAGTTGGTCTAGGATGCCTTAGATAAGGTGAAAGTGATCCAGAAGAAACTTCGTCCCGCTCAGTCGCATCTGAAGAGTTATGCAGACAGGAAGGTTCGAGATGTATCTTATATGGTGGGTAAGAAGGTCTTGTTGAAGGTTTCACCTATGAAGGGCATTATGAGATTTGGTAAGAAAGGGAAGTTGAGTCCGCGTTTCATTGGACCTTTTGAGATACTTAGGAGGATTGGGGAGATGGCCTATATGCTTGCTTTGCCACCCAGCTTGTCGGGGGTTCATCCGGTATTTCATGTTTCTATGATCCAGAAGTACGTTGGGAACCCGTCTCATGTGTTAGACTTCAGCATGGTCCAGTTGGATGATGATTTGACCTATGATGTAGAGCCAATGGTTATTTTGGGTCGTCAGGTTCGGAGATTTAGATCAAAGGATATAGCTTTGATGAAGGTGCACTGGAGAGGTCGGCCCGTGGAGGAGGCTACCAGGGAGACCGAGTAGGAGATGCAGAGCAGATATCCTCACCTATTTGAGGCTTCAGGTTTGTTTCTTGACCCGCTCGAGGACGAGCGTCGGTTTAAGTTAGGGAGGATGTGACGACCCAACCCGTCGTCTAATGTGTTGCTGCCCCATTTCCCCCATTTATTGCTTATTCATGTTTCATTATCGACATTGGTTGTGTTAGAGTTTAATTGGATTGGTTTTGATAGGAAATGAGACACTTAGTCTCTTTAAGGAAGGATTGGTTTGGAAAAGTCAATAGGATGTTGACTTATGATTTAGAGGGCTCGGATATGAATTCCGGTGATTCGGTTAGCTTTGGGAGGTGATTTGTGACTTATGAGCGTGATCAGAAGTGATTTTGGAGGTCCGGTGTAGAATTAGGCTTGAATTGGCAAAGTTAGTATTTTCGCGAAATTCGGTTGATAGGTGAGATTTTGATCCGAGGGTCAGAATGGAATTTCGAAAATTGCAGTAGCTCCGTTAGGTGATTTTGGATATGTGTGTAAAGTTGCAGGTCATTCGGAGGTGTTTTGGTAGGGTTTTTGATCGAATGTGAAATTCGGAAGATTTTAAGAAACTTAGGCTTGAATTCGATGTGACTTAATGGTTTTAGCGTTGTTTGATATGTCTTGAGGGTTGGAACAAGTTTGAATGAGGTGTTAGGATGTGTTGGTGTTTTTGGTTGAGGTCTCGGGCGCCTCGGGGTGAGTTCAGGTGTTTAAACGAGAGTTTTGAAGTTTTGCTGCGAGTTCATTTTGTTGTCGTCTGGTATTTCTGCTTCTGCGAAAATGGACCACAGAAGCGGTTCTGCAAAAGCGGGTAAAGGAATGCAAAAGCAATTTTCGTGTGGAGTTGAGATGTTCAGCATAAGCAGGTCCGCGGGAGCGGACATTTAGCCGTAAAAGCGATTTTGGGCGATCCGCAGAAGCGGGATCCTAGTCGCATAAGCGGAAGTTGGATTTTTAAATGAAGACCGCAAAAGCGGGGTTTTGACCGCAGAAGCGGTCCCGCATAAGCGGAAGCGGGACCGTAGAAGCGAAAAGCGACTGTGGACAGAAGGGTTTGAATGTTATATTTCATCCGCCAGCAAGAGGTAGTTTCCACCATTTTTGAGCAACTTGGAGAGCTTTGGGCGAGATTTTTTGAGAGTTTTGACTGAGAATTGATTGGAGGTAAGTCCCTCGGCCTAATTATTCAAGTTTATGGTAGGATTAATATGTAAATTGGTGGTAATTCATCAAAAAGGGGGTAAATTAGGGCTTGAGAAATTCTCAATTAAAGTTGGAATTTAGAGGGTCAAATGGACTCCGGTTTTGGTAAATTTGATATGTGTAGACTCGTGGCGAGACGACATTTTTGGTGATGTATATTTTGTAATTTTTTGATAAGTGGGCCCGGGGCTCGGGTTTTGCCAACTTCATGATTTTTGGTGTTTTTGGACTCTTTTTGATTGGGTTATGTTTCTTTGGCCTATAGTAATGTATTCCTTGTGGTTTTGATCAGATTCGGCATGCGAGGAGGTTAATTCGAGAGGAAAAGTCGTAGCGAGGTAGACTTGTGGCTGGCAGGTGAGTAATAGATGTAGATGATGACCCGAAGGTTTGAAACCCTGGTATATCTCATTGTGACGCTATATTGAGGTGAGACACGTACTCTATGATGAGTGCGGGGTCGTTTGTGATTGGGGACCGCGACTTAGTCCGTCCCGAGTGATGTTCACATTGTGATCTTGATTAGAGGTTGATTGATAATCATCCAACTTGGATTTATGGATATATTTAGGCTTTGTGCAGATTACTTGAATCCTTTAGGGATTATTATCAATGTTTCCATGATACTTAGCATGTTAAATAATCTCAGTCCTGAGTTAAACACTCTTTTTGAAATGTACAGACATACTTCTAAGGTTTTAAAAACTCAAACTACATTTTTTGACGCTTGGAGCTGAGAGCTATTACTTGACATCGCCCTAGTTGCTCACTTGCATGTTCTGGACTGAGTATGGATCGGGCTGCATGCTGCAGCGATGTTACGATGATATTGCGCTTAGGCTGTAGGAGACCCTCCGGAGTTTGAACCCCCACAGTGAGCGCGGGTACCCAAATAAATCGAGCTGCGTGCCGCAGCGGTCATGTGCATTACATTGCATTCATGCATTGATATTTATCTGATCTACCTGTCATTATTTTGTTGGTTATAGCTGTACATTGTGGTATTTCGTGAATTCTTACCTTCTGTCATTATATAGGCCTATTACTCACTGAGTTGGAGTACTCACTTTACTCCATGCACCATGTGTGCAGATACAGGTGTTCCGGAGGCTTAGTAGCATTGTTTCTGCTATTCAGATTATCTCAGGAGTTGTTGAGGTAGCTGCCTGGCGTCCGCAGGACCCGACTCCTCCCCTTATCTCTTTTGATTTCGCATCCTAGACTCTTTTATGCTTCGATTTTGCTACTCAGTTGTATTAGAGGCTCTAAACTCGTGACCCAGATCTGTTGGGAGTTGTTTTGACAGTTATTCTGGTTTTTTGTGTTGTTTCTATTTACTATTGGATTATTAATCTTGTTAACTGATAAACTAACTTAATCAACGGGTAATGAGATTTCGTATTTGGGTTGAGATTGTTCAAATGGTCAGGCTTGCCTACCAATCGTGTTCGGCGCCATCACGACCGGGATTTGGGTCGTGACAATTACTATCACTGTTTTCACATTTAATTGACATATTAATGGATTTCAGTCCTAAGTACAAATATTGTTTTGAAATACTCAATCATTTTCAAAGATTTGAAAACAAAAATACTATTTTATTGACATCTTGAGCTGAGAACTATTATTTGACATTGCCCGTGTGGCTTGTGTGAATTTTTGGACTGAACATGGATCGGGCTGCATGCTGCAGCGGTATTATATGGATATTGGTGCCACGAGATGGCTGATTATTTGCGCTTGGGCTGTAGGTGCCCCTCCGGAGTCTATACACACCCCTAGTGATCGCCATCGACATTAAACGGATCGGGCTACACGCCGCAGCGGGTACTGGAATGTACCGTTCTATGTGTTGCATTGCATTCATGCATCCTTATTTATCTGTTTATCTATCATGGATCTTTCTGTACTGTTATTACATTGATGTAACGACCCGATCGGTCGTTTTGAGCCCTAGCACGTCGTTCAGCAGTCTGAGGCCATGAGCAGCTTCATTTCAGGTATGATGACTAGTACGCGTGGTCGAAATTGAATTTTGGGAAGTTCGAAGTTGGTTTGGGAAGAGAATTCTCATTTCGGAAGCTTAAGGTTGAAAGAATAAACTAGGATTGGATTTTTGAGCAAACGACCTCGAAATAAAGATCTGAAGGTTCCAGCAGGTTCGTATGATGATTTCGGACTTGGGCGTATGATCGGATCGGGTTTTGGATGACCCAGGAGCATTTTGGTGCCTATTGTGGAAGTTAGCATTTTGGAAGAAATTTCATATGTTTTGTTAGAAGTGCATTTCAGTGTTATCGATGTCCGTTTGGAATTTCGAGACTGGGAATAGCTCCGTATGGTGATTCTGGAGTTGGGAGCACGACCGGAAGTGAATTCGGAGGCCCGTAGGTCATTTTGAAGCCATTTGGCTAAAGATAGAAAATTGAAGGCTTTGAGAAGTTTGACCGGAGGTTGAATTTTTTGATATCGGGGTCGAAATCTGATTCCGAAATTTGGAGTAGGTCCGTAATGTCGAAAATGATTTTTGTGTAAAATTTGAGATCAATCGGAAGTGATTTGATAGGTTTAAACATCGGAAATAGAAGTTTGAAAGTCCAAAAAGCTTGAATCCTGGTGTAATTCATGGTTTTAGCGTTGTTTGTTATGATTTGAGTCATCGAGCAAGTCTGTAATGTGTTTTGGGACTGGTTGGTATGATTGGTTGGGGTCCCGGGGGCCGTAGGTGAATTTCGGGTGGTTAACGGGTTGAAAAGTTGCTTCTGTCATAACCGCATCTGCGGTTCTTGGACTGCAGAAGCGGGACCGCAGATGCGGTCAAACGCTCACAGAAGCGGAAGGGGGCCAGGTCGAAGGAAATCGCAGAAGCGACCCAGGGACCGCAGAAGCAGTTCCGCTTAAGCCGCCCCCAGACTGCAGAAGCAGTCAGCTTCCTTTTGCCCAAAGCCGCAGAAGCGGAACTATTTCCGCAGAAGCGGAAGCAGCTGGGGCAGTGAGGTGTTTTAAGTTCGGGGTTGAGTTCACTTCAACCTCATTTTTCTTCCATTGGAGTCGATGGGGAGCAGCTTGGAGGTGCCATTTTTGTCACTTGTCATGAGGTAAGTAATTTATGCTAGCTTTGAGTTAAATACAAGGTTTATACATGGATTTAGGCAAGGAAATTATTAAAATTTGGGGTTTTGGTGGAAAACCTAGGAATTTACATTTCTTCGAATTTGACCACGATTTTGAGTATGGAATTAGGAGAAAATCATATATTTGAGTTCCTAAGGTCATGGGTAACCTTCGTCTTCGAGAAATTTCGGAATCCGGGCACGTAGGCCCGAGGGTATTTTGGTCATTTCACTAAGCGGAGTTGGGAATCTGTGTAATTTGAATTTCTAACAAGTATTTGAGCATGTTCTCATTAGTTTATTAATAATTGGACATTTTTGGTGCATTGTGCGTCGGTTCAAGCCTTCGGGAGAATGTAATATGCCGGTTACGAGTCTTCGGAGCGAGGTGAGTCTCCTTTCTAATCTTGTGAGGGGGAATTTACCCCAAAGGTGAATAATTGATTATGTGCTCCTATATGTGGGGGCTACGTATGCACGAGGTGACGAAAGTCCGTGCGTAGCTATTATTATGCTATTGTCCGGGTAGTTAGGACCCATCAACATGCTATACTTGGAATATCTGTAATCCTATTGACATTTGATCTTCATAAATCACATTGAATTAATAAATGGATTTCTAAAAAGGACTTAAGCTTCGTTTTCTCAAATTATTAAAGAGAATTGGTTTTTCTTGGATAATTGCTCCATGTTGACTTCTTGACTGATTGTCTGTCCGTGTGTATTTATTTTGGAACGGGCTGAACGCCTTGACAGATTAATAGATGCATCTATAGGCACGCCGTCGACCCTCAGCAAGTGCACATTTATTTCTGTTGGATCGGGTCATCACCTCGGTGTGATTTGTGCATGCTTGTGTTGCTGCCTGAACATAATTTAAGTTATTATTGCCCTTTTGTGGCTTAAAAATATTTGGATTATATTTAAAGTGAAATTTTGGAAATTTTCCTATGAAGGAATTACATGTTTACTTGTTTCCTCTATCTGGATTAGAATCATGTTTATAAAATAAATCCACTGTTTAGTATATACATATTAAGGATGAATCATTGTTGGACCATTAGAGAGCGTCAAAGTTAACCATCTTGTCTCTACCCCTTCGGGATTAGGCGGGATACTCACTGAGTACACGTTGATTACGTACTCATACTACACTTCTGTGCATTTTTGTTGCACAGGTATGTATACCTCTAGCAGCCTACTGGGCGTAGCAGCATGGATGACTCTGGGACTAGGTGAGCTGCATTGTTCGAGACGACCCGCAGCTAGTGTAGTTCTTTCCAGTGTTTTCTTATTATTTATTCCCTATCCACTGTATTTCAGACATATGTTGTATTTTATTTTCCATATCGATAGTTGCTTATGCACTTGTGACACCGGGTTTCTAGGACGGTTTGAAGTATTGTATTAACTGTTCAACATTTAAATTTGATTTGAAGTTAATCCTTTAAAATTTCTTAATAATGAAGGAAAATCCTGCATTTCAAAATTGTTAAAATGAGATTTAATTAAGTATTTGAGTTGGCTGGCTTGACGGCGGTGTCCGGCGCCACCACGACACTTACTGGATTTTGGGTATTGACAACATAGTAGCAGAGCACTAGGTTCCTGTCAGTCTCACGAGTCATGAGCAAGTCTAGTAGAGTCTCGCGGATTGGTACGGAGACGTCTGTACTTATCCTCGGGAGCCTACAGGTTTGTTAGGAGTACTTCCCTTCTTGATTTCCTTTTCGTGCGGTTTGATTCCTTTAAGGCATATGCCTTTGATTTCTTCCTACTCATTCTTACGCGAGCGCTTGTTATAAATTGAAAACTGAAGGATTGTAATGGCACTACAAATGTGGTGCAGGATGATTTTCCCGGTATAGTTAATTGGACTATTACAGTCGCACTTTGGAGGGATATTCTATTATTTCAGCTCAGTAACAGAACTTCTAAGAGTCTTGAGGCTAGGCACATGTTGCCATGATGCTTATGAGCGATTACTCCGCAGTGTTGTTGGGATGGTAGTATGTTTGCCCATGTGTCGGGGCAGTGAATGAATTGAATGGAGGTTTACTCAGCGTGTAATCAAGGGATTAAGTATTTTATTTCCGACAGGGGAAAAGACAGTCGGACTAAGAATGGTCAGGTGTGGGCTGGTGGAAGTAATGAGGCTTGGTATTTTCAAGCGTGGTTGAGCTTTCTTTTATGAGAGTGTGTCGTGGTCCTGATTGAACGTACTAAATTGTTGGTGTTATAATCTGCTACAATTCGCCTTTATGGCAGGATGTTGTGAAATAATATTGGAGGTACAACTGTCAGATATCGCATGACGCGGTGGTTTAAGATCGAATAAGAATTTCTAATATTGACGGCTCGATAAAGAGGACCTTTGGAAAGGTTTAAAGTTAGCAGCAATGGTGGATTCAAGTGCCATAAATATAGATTTTATTTGAGGCAACAATTGAGCAGCAAAGTATGAGGAAGGACATGTGGGAAGTGCCAGGTGGTGTTTAAAATTTCTAGAAGGCCAAGTATGATGGGCAAGGTCGAGTGACCGATTAAGGAGATGAGTTCCGCCAAAGTGGGAGAGTGGCGGGTGTGCATATGGGCTTGGTAGTAGGAAGACTACGCACCTTAAAGAGAGTTTGGATCGAATTGGGGATTTTAATGATTGGTGATTGAAGCCTGCGGGTATGATGTGAAGTATGGGTTATTATGCAGCAAAAAATTGATATGGCGGAAAGGAGCTGCTTGAAATGGAGGAGGGTGCAGCATAACCCTAAATTTGGAAGGATGTTGCCACACTTTTAATTGATGTCCGCGAGGGGTGAATGGACTTGTGCAACTGGAAGGTTAGCTCGGACTCAGGATGGGTTATTGATGTCATTGTGAATGTGCCCCGTGCAGCGACGTGGGAAGATGTCAGGAGGTGATTCCCCTAGGTGGGTTATTCCCGGTGAGCACATTAGCGGTCGCATGGTTGGCGAAGATTCTGCAAGGAATTATATTGGTCGTGCAACAAAGAGATCGGTCGTGCGAATGTGGATGATGACTCAGAATATGAAAGATGGGGATTTACAGGAAGATCCCGAGAGATTTTGATAATTGGTGGTGCAAGATTAAGTCAATAAGGGGTAAAAAGGTCGGGCGAACTCAAGAATTGTGAAATGATGGCTTCAAGGTAAGTGGGAGAGTCCCACCGCTTATGATCGGGCTGTATGATTAACTACTTGCACAATTTGTAGTTATTAGCATATTGATGGATTAATCCAGCTACGAGAAAAGACCATAAGTAGTAAATTGAGTGGAGGAATTATTAAGGATGTGCTATGTTTAGCCTTCTTGGCTCGTGTTCGGACTTGGAAAAAGGTTCAGGATTTATGCCTAGTATAGATACAGGTTTCACAGGAAGTGATTTTGCCGGGTGCTTATCCGAGAGAGTATTCGTGTGTTATAAGAATTTCAGAGTGAATTATATTTGGGACCAAGCCAGAGCGAGTGGCTCTCAATAATGGTTCTAGTGAATTCAGAAGTTAAAGTGTGGTGCTCAATGATTTCAAGCCTATAAGTACAACTAAGAATCAATATTTGAAGCAGCTTATGAGAAGGTGCCCAGAATGTTGTATGATGTGTTACCTTGTGGTGTAGCATTTGAGAAATGTGAAATAATTCGTTAGATTTGAGACAGCATGGTCTCGCAATTCAAGTTCACTCGGGGTGAGTGTAGAGGGAGTATGTTATGCGTTGAAGAGAATTAGTATTATTTCCAAAGCAATCAAGGATAAATTGGAGGTAAAGGGATTGATTAGCCATAGTTGAATTTGGCATGTTGGGGTCTGTGATCCGTTCATTCAGCGTGATCGAGTTATGCGTTTGATTTGTGGTGGTACGTGTGAGGTTTGTCGGTCGCCGTAATTGATAACATTCTAAACCATTCTACTGTTGTGGCTTGTTATGTGGAAGCAGATTCCGAAAGGGCTATGGTGGCTTGGACCACTACTTGCAGATGTGCATATTCTACAGTTATGGGAATTTACCTGAGTGTTTCTATGAATCTCCTGAAGTGAGTTAAGCGAAAAGTTCATATGTGATGAATTGTTAAAATGTTAATGATTTCGCAGTTATGATGAAAAATCGTGTTCTATCCTATATTGGCACGTTGGGTGCAGTGAGAGGTATGGAAATTAGAAGTAAGGGTCAAGGTTGCAGTTCGGCGTTGACAAGGATGTCACGGGCTCGAATGAGCAAGGAAAGGATTGAATGATTAGTGTAAATTGGTATTGTCCTCCGCGTCACCTGAGATCGATGTGTTTTGGAAGAGGTTTTGCATCCTGGTTAAGGATTCTAGATCGCTTTTCAGCATTAGTGCGTTCGATAGTTTAGATGTGCGGACCCGTTATTTATTTTGGAAGCTTGTGGGAACGTGTTTCACGGGAAGATTGTACCAGTGTGGCATGTAGCCAGTTGTTTGACTAAAGATTTAAATCAAGTATGAGGAATTTAGGTAGTATCATTGCTTTGAGAATTTATGCATGGAGGGCACCTTGTTTATTGGGTTATGAACCGAGGGGGTTTGTTCCAATTATGACGGTTGTTCTTGTGTGTTATGAGAAGAAGGAAATTAGTGTGGACCTTTAAAAGGTTATTGGCTTAATTTGATGTGATCAGGATTGACTTGAGGTCGGTGGATGGGTTTAAATGTGAATATGGGCTATATGATAGGGCAGTTGTGTTCATTTCAGTAATGTGCTCCTTATAGAGTAGTTAGGGTGTTATCTCGTCGTCAGATATTTCATGAAGTTATACATTGCGCCGTGTGATTTGTGAGAAATTGTGTATGTGTTGAGGACCCGCATGGGAATTTTGTATTATGAGCAAATAGATCTTGAGATTCAGATCTTGTACCGCACCTCAGTTGTGCTTGAGTTTTGTAGCCTATAGCGCTATGTGCTTTCTCAGGGATGGTATTATGCACTTAACGTGCTTGCGATTGAAATTAGATATTTTTATTGTAATGAGCAGATTTAGCTCGATGTGCAATCTCCTAAAGTGAGATATATGTATGGATCAGGTGGCACGCCGCCATGGGTATGTTATTCGGATCGGGTGGCACGCCGCCATGTGTATGTTATTCGGATCGGGTTGTGCACCGCAATAGTGTGATGCCGAGTCTTGTTTTCTATATGCTATTTTTATGTGTTTCGCTTCTTATCTTCTAAGAAAAGTCCGTATTAGCGCGGGGGTTAGTAATTCCTTCCAAAGTTCGATTTCCGTTTGTGTTGTGTTCGGATTGGTGGCCTATTTGCACATTGTGGCATCATATGAGACTTGTGATCGCATTCGGATTGGCTTATTGCCTGAGCAATTCGTACTGGGTAAGATGAGATTGTGGTATTTAGATTAGTGCAATCTGATTATATAAAGTATATTATAGAGCAAAGATCATTATTTGGTTTAGAATGTGTTAATGTTTCTTGTCAGAAGTATAGGCTCGATGGTTGATTGACTCGGCAGATGATTATGAATTTCGGCATCTCATCCGTCGTGGCTGTATTATAATAGTTTGAGTAAGACCTACGTCGGTCATGATGTGCAATGGGAGCATCAGATTCGTGGAATTTCGATTAATTCAAACAAAAATGTTATTGTGGTCGTATGAGTAAAGTGATGCAAAGTGTGAATTCAGTAGAGTTATGCAGTCATGTTTGAGTACATCGTATAGTGATTGATACGGTGATCGTATGTTGGAAATAGGCCTGGCATAGAATTCTGGATGTTGGAATGGGGCTCCAAGGCTTATTTGCTTGAATAAGAGGGGATATCATCAGAATTTATTGAGCCAATGTGCTCAGCTAAGTTGTGGTGGCATGGGGAGGTGCATGAGAAGTTAAACATCAATTTCAGACTACTTCAGTACAGTTCTCAGCACGTTCGAGGACGAACGTTTGTTTAAGTGGAGAGAATGTAATGACCCGACCGGTCATTTAGAGCCCTAGCGCGTTGTTCACCAGTCTGAGGCCATGAGCAGCTTCATTTCAGGTGTTATGACTAGTATGCATGGTCGGAATTGAATTTTGGGAAGTTCGGAGTTGGTTTGGGAAGAGAATTCTCATTTTGGAAGCTTAAGGTTGAAAGGATGAACTAGGATTCGATTCTTGATCGAACGACCTCGAAATCAAGATCTGAAGGTTCCAACAGTTTCGTATGATGATTTCGGACTTGGGCGTATGCCCGGATCGAGTTTTGGATGACCCGGGAGCATTTTGGCGCCTATTGTGGAAGTTAGCATTTTGGAAGAAATTTCATAAGTTTGGTTGGAAGTGCATTTCAGTGTTATCGATGTCCGTGTGGAATTTCGGGACTGGGAATAGCTCTGTATGGTGATTTTGGAGTTGGGAGCGCAATCGGAAGTGAATTCGGAGGCCCGTAGGTCATATTGAAGACATTTGGCTAAAGATAGAAAATTGAAGGTTTTGAAAAGTTTGACCGGAGGTTGACTTTTTGATATCGGGGTTAGAATCTGATTCCGAAAGTTCGAGTAGGTCCGTAATGTCGAATATGATTTGTGTGTAAAATTTGAGGTGAATCGGACGTGATTTGATAGGTTTAAGCATCGGAAATAGAAGTTGGAAAGTTCAAAGTTCATAAAGCTTGAATCGGGGTGTAATTTATGGTTTTAGTGTTGTTTGTTATGATTTGAGGCCTCGAGCAAGTCCGTAATGTGTTTTGGGACTTGTTGGTATGATTGGTTGGGATCCCGGGGGCCTCGGGTGAATTCCGGATGGTTAACAGATTGAAAAGTGGAATTTGGGAATGCTTGAGATTTGTTGCTTCTATCATAACCGCATCTACGGTTCTTGGACCGTAAAAGCAGGACCGCAGATGCGGTCAAACGCTTGCAGAAGCGGAAGGGTGCTAGGTCCAAGGAAATTGCAGAAGCGGGCCCCAGACCGCAGAAGCGGTCAGCTTTCTTTTGCCCAAAGCCGCAGAAGCGGATCTATTTCCGTAGAAGCGGATCTATTTCCGCAGAAGTGGAAGCAGCTGGGGCAGTGAGATGTTTTAAGTTCGGGGTTGAGTTCATTTCAGCCCCATTTTTCTTCCATTAGAGTCGATGGGGAGCATCTTGGAGGTGCCATTTTCATCAATTGTCATGAGGTAAGTAATTTATGCTATCTTTGAGTTAAATACAAGGTTTATACATGAATCTAGGTAAGGAAATTATAGAAATTTGGGGTTTTGGTGGAAAACCTTGGAATTTACGTTTCTTCGAATTTGACCATGATTTTGAGTATGGAATTAGGAGAAAATCATATATTTTAGTTCCTAAGGTCATGGGTAACCTTCATCTTCGAGAAATTTTGGAATTCGGGCATGTAGGCCCGAGGGTATTTTGGTCATTTCACTAAGCAGAGTTGGGAATATGTGTAATTTGAATTTCTAACAAGTATTTGAGCATGTTCTCATTAGTTTTTCGTTAATTGGCTAGTTTTGGTGCATTGTGCGTCGGTTCAAGCCTTCGGGAGAATGTAATATGCCGGTTACGAGTCTTCGGAGCGAGGTGAGTCTCCTTTCTAATCTTGTGAGGGGGAATTTACCCCAGAGGTGAATAATTGATTATGTGCTCCTATATGTGGGGGCTACGTACGCACAAGGTGACGAAAGTCCGTGCGTAGCTATTATTATGCTATGGTCCGGGTAGTTAGGATCCATCAGCATGTAATATGACCTTTGGGGTTTTGGTGGAAAACCTAGGAATTTACATTTCTTCGAATTTGACCACGATTTTGAGTATGGAATTAGGAGAAAATCATATATTTGAGTTCCTAAGGTCATGGGTAACCTTCGTCTTCGAGAAATTTCGGAATCCGGGCACGTATGCCTGAGGGTATTTTGGTCATTTCACTAAGCAAAGTTGGAAATCTGTGTAATTTGAATTTCTAACAAGTATTTGAGCATGTTCTCATTAGTTTATTGTTAATTGGACATTTTTGGTGCATTGTGCGTCGGTTCAAGCCTTCGGGAGAATGTAATATGCCGGTTACGAGTCTTCGGAGCGAGGTGAGTCTCCTTTCTAATCTTGTGAGGGGGAATTTACCCCAGAGGTGAATAATTGATTATGTGCTCCTATATGTGGGGGCTACGTACGCACGAGGTGACGAAAGTCCGTGCGTAGCTATTATTATGCTATTGTCCGGGTAGTTAGGACCCATCAGCATGCTATACTTGGAATATCTGTAATCCTATTGACATTTGATCTTCGTAAATAACATTGAATTAATAAATGGATTTCTAAAAAGGACTTAAGCTTCGTTTTCTCAAATTATTAAAGAGAATTGGTTTCTCTTGGATAATTGCTCCACATTGACTTCTTGACTGATTGTCTGTCTGTGTGTGCTTATTTTGGACCGGGCCGAACGCCTCGACAGGTTAATAGATGCATCTATAGGCGCGTCGTCGACCATCGGCAAGTGCACATTTTTTCTGTTGGATCGGGCCGTCGCCTCGGTGTGATTTGCGCATGCTTGTGTTGCTGCCTGAACTTAATTTAAGTTATTATTTCCCTTTTGTGGCTTAAAAATATTTGGATTATATTTAAAGAGAAATTATAGAAATTTTCCTATGAAGAAATTACGTGTTTACTTGTTTCCTCTATCTGGATTAGAATCATATTTATAAAATAAATCCACTGTTTAGTATTGTCACGACCCTAGTTCACCGATCGTGAACATGTCGTGATGGCACCTAGTTCCCACGACCAGGAGCGCCAAATATTGCGGAAGATATAATAACTGTGGAAAAACAGAATAGAGTAAACCAATTTAAATAACCAGAAGAAAACTGTATGGTATGCCACTCGGCACGTACAACTCAGTAATAGAAAGTCTGCTAAAATTCCCAAGGACCTAGAAACTCACGGGCAACACAGGCTATAGAAATGCACAGTAAGGCTCCAAAAACTCCAGAATATTCTAACAATCGAAATAAAGAAAGACTAGATACTATAGATAGAGTAAGAAGGAGACTCGTCGGTCTGCGGACGCAACAGATCTACCTCGAAGTCTCCAAAATCCTCCTGCCTCACTGATAGTGCATCTGAGTGGAGGTACACATCAAAAGAAAAATATGTGCAGGAAGGGCGTGAGTACACCACAGCGGTACTCGGTAAGTGCCAAGCCTAACCTCGATTGGGCAGTGACGAGGAAGGTCAGGTCCCTACTGAGGTAAACATAATGAATAATAAGATAACGGAAACAATCTAAATAAGGTCTACCGTAAAAATCTAAACTTGATAAGTACAAGAGAATAGTAGTAGAAAGTAACGGTAACAATACAAGTAAATACTTTCCTCAACCAGGAAATAATAACTGGGGATCTCTTGGTATCCCGAGGATCTCATGGTATCCTCGTCATATGCACTAGGGATCTCTTGGTATCCCGAGGATCTCTTCGTATCCTCAATAAATGAGCCGGGGATCTCTTAGTATCCTAATATATATATAGAAACACGTGTCAGGGATCTCTTGGTATCCCGCACTTTCGATCCAGAAAAAGTCAAGTACAGGGGGATCTCTCGGGAAGCCGTCCCGTAGTCCCAATTTAAAGCACACCACAACAACAACTCATAATCTCAGAATAAATGCTAAACGAGTACAAGTCAGCTAAGCATGCTTCTCTAAGCTAGCACAGGTCAAAACCTACAGTTTAAAGGAACAAGAAAACAGAAAATCTCCATGTAAATACTCCAAGTAGAAATGGGTTTACAATAATTTTCTCAGGTACGCGCTCATCACCTCACGTACGGGGCATTCAAACATTCAGAACATGTCCTTAGGGGAAAAATCCCCCACACAAGGTTAGACAAGCCACTTACCTCGAACAGGCTCAATATCACTAGAAACCGTGCCTTTGCCACGAGTATCCAACACCAAATGACCCAATTCTATTCAATTCAATTACACATCGTAAATAATATTGGTAACAACTGATTCCACTAATAAAATTAAAGCTAGGGCGCGAAAATAGGTAAAATGACCAAAATGCCCCTCCAGCCAACATCTCGGAATCGAATCATTTTTACATCTTCAGAACCCCCATACTCTCACGAGTCTAATCATATAAAAATCTCCCAAATCGGAGGCCAAATGCCCCCTCAAAACCCAATAGTTTGGTCTATGAAGTTTTACCCCAATTTAACAAATTTTGATCCTAAATTCGAACTCCAATGATGTATTTAGCTATATAATGACGGAATATAATGAAAAGCAATCAAAGAAACGTTACCTAATGATTTTCTCTTCAAAACCCACTCAAAATCGCCTTCTCCCGTGCTCTCAATCGATTTTCAAACTTATGAAATTAAACCCTCGAAGTTGATACTTCTGAACAGTCATTTCCGCTTCTGTGGACCTGGGACCGCTTCTGCAGATTTTCAGTAAAAGAGCTGGGGTCGCATCTGTGATAGCTGGGCCGCTTCTGTGGCTCCGCTTATGCGGTGCCTAAGCCACTTCTGCGGCTTCTGAAGAAAGGACACGAGTCGCTTCTGCGACCAAATAGCCGCTTTTGCGGCTCCGCTCCTGTAGAAAGGTGACCGCTTCTGCGGTCTCTGAGGGGAAAGCCAAACCTGATTATGCGATGAGGAAGCCACTTCTGCGGCTCCAAAACCGCAGAAGAGAAAATACTAGAAGGGTCAAAATACCAGTTGCAGCAAACTTAGAAATTTTTCCCCGTTAACCACCCGAAATCATCCCGAGGTCCCCGGGACCTCAACCAAAAGCACCAATACCACCTAATACCTTATTAGGACTTGCACCAATCCATAAAACACCTAAAACATCACCGGAAATCTGATTAAATAAAAAATTCAAGCCTAAGAACTTCAATTTTCAACAAAACACCCTTTCGATCAAAAACTTAACCAAACCTCGAATGACCTGAAATTTTGCACACACGTCCCAAATAACATGACGGAGCTACTCCAACTCCCGAAATCACAATCCGACCCTCGGATCAAAAACTCACTATCGGACCGGAAACTTCAAAAATTCAAACTTCGGCATTTCAAGCTTAAATGAGCTACGAGCCTCCAAAAATACACTCTGAACACACTCCCAACCCTAAAATTATCTAATGGAGCTAACGGAACCATCGGATTTACATTCCGAGGTCGTCTTCACACTGTTCTGATTACGGACCATTTTTCAACTCTTAAGCTCTCTTTTAGGGACAAAGTGTCCCAAAACACTCCGAATCCTAACACCGAACGTCCCAACAAATCAAAATAGCATAAATGAACTTAGGGAAAGCAGTTAGTGGGGGATCGGGGCGTATATTCCAAAAAGGACCGGCCGGGTCGTTACAAGTATATACATATTAAGGATGAATCATTATTGGACCATTAGAGAGAGTCAAAGGTGACCATCTCGTCTCTACCACTTTGGGATTAGGCGGGATACTCACTGAGTACATGTTGATTACGTACTCATACTACACTTTTGTGTATTTTTGTTGCACAGGTATGCATACCTCTAGCAGCCTACTGGGCGTAGCAGCATGGATGACTCTGGGACAAGGTGAGCTGCATTGTTCGAGATGACCCGCAGCTAGTGTAGTTCCTTCCAGTGTTTTCTTATTATTTATTCCCTGTCCATTATATTTCGGACATATGTTGTATTTTATTTTTCATATCGATAGTTGATCATGCACTTGTGACACCAGGTTTTTGGGATAGTTTGAAGTAGTGTATTAACTGTTTAACATTTAAATTTGATTTGAAACTATATCCTTTAAAATTTCTTAATAATGAAGGAAAATCCTGGATTTCAAAAGCGATAAAATGATATTTAATTAAGTATTTGAGTTGGCTGGCCTGACGGCGGTGTCCGACGCCACCACGACCCTTAGTGGATTTTAGGTCATGATAATTAACCTGTTGTTTCACTGTTAAACGTCTGGGCTGCAAGTTATAGTGTACCTTGCATTATTTCCGTGATTTCTTATCTTCATCCATTAGTTATGTTTATTACTCACTGGGTCAGAGTACTTACATTACTCCCTGCACCTTGCGTGCAGATGCAGGTGCATCACAGGCTGATTGAGGACTATCTAGCAGGACAACAGTATTGGAGAGCATTGAGGTAGCTGCATGGCATTCGCAGCCTTGATCTCTCCTTCCTATCTCTACCCTTTATTTTCGCACTTTTGTAGACAGACTTGTTTTAGGAGATACTCTGTATTAGAGGCTCATGATCGTGACATCGGGTCCTAGTTGGGTATTTTATTGCAGTATTTTTTTAAACTCTCAGTTATTTCATCGTTATTTCCAAGATTTTGATAAAACAATTTAGTATCTATTGTCTGTGTTTGCA
This sequence comes from Nicotiana glauca, assembly GCA_026770625.1. NCBI lineage: Eukaryota > Viridiplantae > Streptophyta > Magnoliopsida > Solanales > Solanaceae > Nicotiana > Nicotiana glauca. The sequence continues at coordinate 264,259 of MU670439.1, forward strand.
ACCAATGATCTGTTTAAGTCGGGAAGATTGTTGAAAGGTCGGACTTACCTAGCAGTGTGTTGGGAGCCATCACGACCGGGGATTGGGTCGTGATAGTTGTGAAAACACAAATTGTGATAAGATTACTACTCATAATACTCGTGCATGAATACCAAATGTGTCACCTCGAGCACTTTATTCAACTTCTTCAACTACCTACTTGTAACAAAATCAATGTATATATTAACTTCGTGAATTACCAACATAATTGGTCCATCCCTATCACCTTTAATTAATTTTCTTGTTTTCATTCCTCTGAAATAGGACCATTGATTCTCTTCTAAGTACTTTAGTAGTACATAATCGGTTAGAAACTATAGGTCTCCATTTGTTTTCATATTCTAATGTAAAAACCGATACAAATTGTTACCGAAGCAAATCAGTATAAAAAAATCTTGTTTTCAAATTCCTAAATCTTATATCATATTTAAAAGTCACTCCTCATTATAACTATTTTTCAACATTGTCTTAATCATTATCAAACTATACATTAATAACTTTATTACTCCTATTTAATTAAATATGACACTAAAGGATTGTAATGGACATAGATTTACCCGATCACTTAGGTTCCGTCACAAGCTTCTCACGGAGAAGTTAGTCAACTTAACAACAATACTTTGTCTCTTCCAGTCGCATCATTGTTTCAAAGCAACTCTGTATTATTTTGTTTGTATAAAAACTATGTTTCTCTCTTCAATTAGTACTTGTACCAAATACTCCTAATCTGTACACTAGAGTGCTTGGTATAAATTAAAAGAATCTTTATTCAATCTAATAAGAAATTGATATAAGAACACCTTAAAGTGTTACTGTTGTATATATCCCTTGGTTAGTGAAATAATAACTATCAATAAGTTAGGGATTGAAAAAATATAGTTTACCTTGTTCTTCTCTGATTTGCAAATTCCTTTACTGAAAATAGGTACTCAATTTTTTTTTCTTTTGCCTTTGAATGGCTTCTGCCGAAGCTTTATAGCTTCAATACCTAGGACTTTTGCTTCTTTACTCTCGTAGTGGGCTTTTGCCCTAATCTCCTTGTTTCATTTCTTTTTTTTTGTTTGTTTGTATATTTAGTTAGGTGTTTTTTTTTCTTTAAACTTAAATTATTTACTAAATACCCCATATGTCCCTATTTAAAATATTGGGGGTATTATATTTATAAATTTGTTTTACCATGTATGCCTACTTCATAAATCTAAATATTATGGTATATTTTTTTTGGATAATGTAATCCTAATTAGAATATTATAGTATGTGTGGTTTGAATATTGTATTCCAAATTAGTATATTGTAACATATTTTATTTAGATATTGTATTTCAAATTACAATATTGTGGTATGTTTAATTTGAATATTTTTTTTTTAAAATTAGACTATTATGGCATGTTTAATTAGAAGTTTGTACTCCAAGTCAGAATATAGCGGTATGTTTTGTTTGAATATTGCATTACAATTTAAAATAGGATAATCTATACGGTATGTCCAATGAAAATACTAGTTAATGCTATTTACACTTAAAATATTTATTTTATCTTGTATACCTACATTATAAATGTGTTTTACCATTTATGGGTACTTCATAAATCAAAATATTGTAGTATTTTGGTTTTGGATAATGTAATCTAAATTAGAATATTGTAATATGTGTGGCTTGAATATTGTATTCTAAATTAGTATATAGTAATATGTTTTATTTGGATATTATATTTCAAATTACAATATTGCGATATATTTAGTTTGTATCTTTTTTTCAAATTAGAATATTATGGTATGTTTAATTAGAAGTTTTTATTCCAAGTCACAATATTGTGATATGTTTGGTCTGAATACTATATAATAATTTAAAATAGGATAATCTACGTGGTATGTCCGTTGAAAACACTAGTTAACATCATTTATAATTAAATATTTATTTTATCTCGTATACCTACTTTATAAATTTGTTTTACCATGTATGCTTACTTCATAAATTTAAATATTGTAGTATATTTTGTTTGGATAATGTATTCCAAATTAGAATGTTGTAGTATGTATAGCTTGAATATTGTATTCCAAATTATTATATTGTACTATAATTTATTTGGATACTGTATTTCAAGTTAGAATATTGTGATATATTTAGTTTGAATATTTTTTTGCAAATTAGAATATTATGGTATGTCCAGTTTGAAGTTTGTATTCCAAGTCAAAATATTGTGCTATGTTTGGTTTGAATACTATATTACAATTTAAAATAGGATAACCTATGCGGTATGTCCATTCAAAGTACTAGTTAACGCTTTTTGCAATTAAAATATTTATTTTATCTTGTGTACCAACTTTATAAATTTATTTTGCCATGTATGCCTACGTCATAAATCTAAATATTCTAGTATATTTCTTTTTGATAATGTAATCCAAATTAGTATATTGTAGTATGTGTGGTTTGAATATTGTATTCAAAATTAGTGTATTGTAATATGTTTTATTTGGATATTTTATTTCAAATTACAATATTGTGGTATATTTAGTTTTTTTTTTTATTAGAATATTATGGTATGTTTAGTTAGAAGTTTGTATTTCATGTCAGAATATTGTGCTATGTTTTGTTTGAATACTATATTACAATTTGAAATAGGATAATCTACGCGGTATGTCCATTGAAAACACTAGTTAACACCATTTACAATTAAATATTTATTTTATCTTGTATACTTGCTTTATACATATGTTTTACCATGTATGCCTACTTCATAAATTTAAGTATTGTAGTATATTTTGTTTGGATAATGTAATCCAAAGTAGATTGTTGTAGTATGTACGGTTTGAATATTGTATTCCAAATTAGTATATTATATTATATTTTATTTAGATGTTGTATTTCAAGTTAGAATATTATTTTATATTTAGTTTGAATATTTTTTTTCAAATTAGAATATTATGGTATGTTTAGTTAGATGTTTGTATTCCAAGACAAAATATTATGGTCCGTTTAGTTTGAATATTATCTTATAATTTAAAATAGGATAATCTACACGGTATGTCCATCGAAAATACTAGTAACATCATCTACAGTTAAAATATTTATTTTATCTTGCATACTTATTTTACAAATCTATTTTACCATGTATGACTACTTTATGAGAGTCCATAACAAATACTCATGTACTTGAAACTACTTACCCGACAATTTTGTAAAATTTTCATGCGGCGTCCAATTTTACGCCACCAATTCAATTTATATCCACTTCCTAAAAAAAATTTAACTAGCTCTCAAAGTTTGGATAACTTCAGATACATATAATTTTCTCTTCTTCTTTACTGCTGTTTTTTTTCTTTTTTATTGTAGTGACCCGACTAGTCATTTTGAGTATTTGCATTATGTTCAACTATTTGATGTCTTGAGTAGCATCGTATTATATATTATGACTTGTGTGACCCGTCGTGTTTTGATTTTCAAGTTATTATTAATTGATTTGGAAGAGTGATTCTCAACTAGGAAGCTTGAGTTGACCAAGTTTGACTTTTGTGTATTTGACCGCGGATCGGGATGTTGACCATTCCGTTAGGTCTGGATGGTGATGCTGGACTTGGGCATATGCCCGAATTTGTATTTGAATATTTCTAGAAGAGTTTGACACTAATTGGCAAAGTTAGAAATTTTAAGGTTTGTGTAATGACCCGGGCGGTCATTTCAAGAGTTAGAGCCCTAATAATTTCTTTCCCCGTGTTTATCTATGCTTTTGTGACTTTCCGGGATGATTCATTTTGAGTTTTGGGGTATTTTGAGGCACTTAGTCCCTAAATAAGAGCTTAAGCTTTAGAATTTAGACTATAGTCGGAGCAGTGTGGAGGAAGCTCCGGAAGTGAATTCCATCTATTCTGTTAGCTTTGTTATGAGATTTTGGGCTTACGGGTATGTTCAGATTGTGTTTTGGAGGTCTGTAGATCATTTAGACTTGAATTGGCGAAAGTTGAGTTTTTAGAGTTTCAGGTCGTTAGTAGAATTTTTGATATCGAGGTCAAAATCCGATTCCAGAAGTTGGAGTAGAACCATTGTGTTAAATATGACTTGTGTGAAAAATTTGGGGTCAATCGGATGTGGTTTGGTTGGTTTCAGCATCAATTATAGTTGAAGTTTAAAGTTCATGAAGTTTGGATTAGAGGGTGATTTGTGATTTTAGCATTGTTGGGTGTGATTTGAGGGCTCAACTAAGTACGTATGGTGTTTTAGGATTGGTTGGAATACGTGATTGAGGTAATAGGGACCTCAGATGTGTTTCGGATGCTCAACGGGTCCATTTTGGACTAAAGAAGATGGCAGATTTGCTGATATTTTTGTTGCAGATAATCCTTGTTCGCTGTCGCATGAGGAGGCTCGCGATCATATAGGTTTAGCTGAGGCAAAAAGTGTTTTCTCCATCGCATTCGCGGGAAGTGGTAAGCGAACGCATAGTAGTTGTGGAAGGGTGAATCACGAATGCGTGGGCTATGCTACGTTCACGAAGAAGAAGTGAGGTTGCAGTGGGGTGGAGAGTTTCTCTTCGCGATCGGGTGAGGTCAACTGCAGTCGGGTAGGACCTAGCAGTGTAGGCATCACGTTCGCATTGGGAGTTACGGGTTCGCTAGTACAAACCTGGGAGCCAGTGAAGTTGTTCACCGCGATCGCGATTAAGGTCGTACTTGGGTAGAATTTAAAGTTCAAAGCGAGAGTTTGAGTTCATAACTTCAAAATTAATTGAGAGCTTGATAGAAGGCGAAATTTGAAGAGATTTTTAAAGGAAGTTTGTGGGTAATGATTCCTAAATTTTTTTTGATTATTGACCATTAATCTAAGATTAATTTCATCATTTAATTTTGGATTTGGGGTGAAAATTTTGGGAAAATATGGAAAGATTCTTTGGCCGAATTTTTGGATTTTTATTGAAATTTTGGTATCGGATTTTAGTGAATTTGGTATGGATAGACTCGTGAGTGAATGTATGTTAATAATTTGTGACTTTTAGTTGATTCTGAGACATGCGCCCGGGGAGGATTTTTGGGCATTTTTCTATTTTCTTGCCTTAGCTTCGATTTCATTAGCTAAATTAGTTGTTTGTAGTTATATTTATGTTATGAAATTAGTTTTATTAAATTTGGTCCATCTGGAGTTTGATAGTAGTGGCAAGAACGTGTTATCTGATTGATTTTGAGCTGGTTCGACGTAAGTTACTTGGCTAACCTTGTGTGGGGTAAACTCTCCGTAGGATTTTGGTATTGTTGTTATATGAATTCCATGTACGTGAGTTGACGAGTGCGTACACGTGCTAATTGTTGAAAATCCCCGTTTTCACTAAGTAAATATCTGTATTTTTCCTTTAATTGAGCAATACTGGCACGTGAAACTTTCTATTTAGCTTAGGAAAGAATGCTTATGTGACTTAACTGCCTACTTGGACTCTGTGAAGTATGTTTAGGGTAGAAATTACTTGTCTCTTTGATACGAACATAAATAGAACTGTATATTTCTTATTGAGACTGTTGTGTGTACTACTGGTTGTGTGTTTATATTTAGGACTATGGGACGATATCCCAGGAGATTCCCCTGTACTTGATATTTACTTTGGGATTATGGACGGTATTGTGGGAGATCCACCTGAACATTTACAATTTAGACTACGGGACATTAACCCGAGAGATCCACTGTTCATTTACATTGGGACTACGGGATGGTATCCTGGGAGCTTCCCGGCTGCTTTTATCTGTGTACTGAGTTATACTTTTCCTGTGATTTCATTTCATTGGCTGTTAGCAATTATCTTGTCTAGTATATTTCATACTGATTTGACTTTTTATATATATATATATATATATATATAGTCAGTAGGGATTTGAACTGATCTCGTCACTACTCGATTGAGGTTAGGCTTGGCACTTACTAGGTACCGTTGTGGTGCACTCATGCCCTTTCCTGCACATGTTTTTCATGTGCAGGTCTAGGTTCTACTTCTCATCTATACTTCTATTGAGGTGAGGCGAGGCGATCCAGAGACTTCGAGGTATACTCTGCCGCGTCCGCATACCTAGTAGTCCCTCTCTATTCCTCCCTTAGTTATAGACTTCCTGTATTTTTTCTTTGTTTTTAGACTTTCTTTAGATTAGATACACTATATACTTCTTTAGCCTGTGATTTCATGAGATTCCGGGTCTTGAGAGTGTTATGTTCATTTGAGAGAGTGTTATTATTGTAAAATTTTCGAGCGGCATTTTAAACTCTTTTATTATATTTCCATATTGATTGTTTGTTTTGTATTTTATTTCATTTCCAAGATTTTGTTAGGCTTATCTAGTCGTAGAGACTATGTTCCATCACAACAGTTCACGGAGGGAGAACTTGGGTCTTAACATGTTGGTATCAGAGCTCTAGGTTCATAGGAGTCATTAATCACAAATCGATTTATTACAGACTCGCGGATTGGTACGGATACGTCTATACTTATCTTTAAGAGGCTATAAAACTGTTAGGAAAATTTTGCTTCATTTGATTTCTTTCATGCGAGATTATTGATTTAAAATTTCTAAACTTCTCTGTCTTCTTTTCTATCACAGATGGTGAGTACACGTGCTATCGAAGATGACCAGGTGCCCGCATCCCCTGCTAGAGCCGCCAGAGGCCGGGGCAGGGTAGAGGCCGACGACGTGTGTCACACCTCCTTTCGGCGCTACCGCACCCCGCGAAGGGCGTGGTAAAGAGAGTTTTTCCAATTAAAGGACAAT
>MU670444.1:0-22135 GCA_026770625.1 Nicotiana glauca
CATTCCAATCTCGTTTGGATTTGGAGACGAATTTCTTTAACAAGTTGCATAGAGTCTTATTGAATGCCTCAGCTATACCATATGCGGCAGCATTGTACATCGAAGAGTTACGTTGCTTGAATCCAAAGAGATCGCAAATCTTGGTCATCAACCTATTATCGAATGGCTTTCCATTATCCTTTATTATGTAACGAGGAATGCCAAAGTGATAAATAATATTTACTCGGATAAAACTTGCAACATTTTCCTTCTTTACTTCCTTAAGAGCAATAGCTTCAGCCCATTTTGAGAAGTAGTCAGTTGCAGCCAAGATGTATAGGTGCCCACCAGAGGGCTTTGGTAGTGGTCCAACAACATTCAATCCCCAAGTGTCAAATGGCCAGGATGCAACAGTCGGGTGCAACACTTCAGGAGGTTGATGAATAAATTCGCATTGACAAGCCTTGCATCTTCGAGCGTAGTCCAAGCAATCTTTTACCATCGTTAGCCAATAATATCCCATCCTTTTTATATGGAAGTGCAGCTTTGGTCCAGACTGGTGTGACCCACATACCCCAGAATGCGCTTCTTGCAAATCTTGGAGTGCTTCATCTTCCCCTAAGCATCGCAAGAGTACTCCCTCGAATGATCTTCTGTATAGGGTATCTTTGTAGTAAAGGAAGCGAGGTGCACGACGACGGATTTCAGTCATTCTCCTCGAATTTTCTGGAAGTATCCCATAGCATAAGTAGTCGATGATGGGTTGTCGCCATTCCTCTTTTTCAACTTCAGAAACAGCAACAAGATGCTTGAGTTCGTTTTCTTCATCTTCAACCTCATTTGGCGGCAGTACTACCCATTTTTGGCAGATGGTAACTTGCGCTTGGTCAGGTAGGGCTAATGATGAAGCTAGAGCAACAAAAGCATCAGCCTTCTTATTTTCTTTCCTTGGCACATGCTGAATAGTCACATCACTGAGCCATCCCATCAACTTTTTAGCGTAATCATGATTTGGGCGTAGTTCAGGCTTCTTAACCTCGTAACTACCCAAAAGCTGATTGACCACTAACTGAGGGTCACCAAAGACTTGCAATTGCAATTGCTTCATATCAACGGCTATTTCAAGCCCAAGTATTAATGCTTGATACTCAGCAACATTGTTAGAACAGAGTTGTGTCAAGGTGAAAGAGTAAGGCAAGACTTTACATTGGGGAGTGACAAATACTACGCCAGCACCAGCTCCTCCACGATGTGCAGCACCATCAAAGTACATCTTCCATGGAGGCTGAACTTTAACGACCATGGTATCCTCATCAGGTAGTTCGTCAGTTAACTCCCAATCATCAGGTACAGGGTGATCTGCCAAGAAGTCTGCTAATGCTTGTCCTTTTATAGCCTTTTGTGGGATGTACACGATTTCAAATTGTTGAAAATAGAGGTACCACCTTGCTAGTCGATCACTAAGAACAGGTTTTGACATCACGAACTTGATGGGATTTGCTTTATAAACAAGACGGACAACATGAGCTTGAAAGTAGTGCTTCAACTTTTGAATTGAGAAGACTAGCGCCAATCACAACTTTTCAATTGGCGAATAATTCAACTCGTTTGGTGTCATCATCCTGCTCAAGTAGTAAAGAGAGTTTTCTTTCCCCTCACTATTTTCTTGGGCCAACAGTGCTCCAACAGACCTTTCTTGTGCCGCAATGTATAGTATCAATGGCTTTCCAGGTGTAGGGGCTGCTAAAACTGGAGGCTTCATCAAGTAGGATTTAATGCTTTCAAAAGCATTACTGCATGCTTGGTCCCATTTGAAAGGGACACCTTTCTTCATAAGGCGACTGAATGGTTGACACCTCCCGGCTAGGTTCGAGATGAATCTCCTAAGGTATGCTAGCTTTCCTTGCAGACTTTTCAATTCATGGATATCTCGGGGCTCAGGCATTTTCAAAATGGCATCCACTTTGGCTTGATCGATTTTGATCCCTCGATGTCGGACAATGAAACCAAGGAACTTTCCAGAAGTAACTCCAAAGGCACATTTCAATGGATTCATCCTAAGTTGGTACCTCCGGAGTAATTCAAATACCATCCTCAAGTCTTTCATGTGGTCGCCCTTCTCTCTTGATTTCACCACCAAGTCGTTAACATAGCATTCAACATTCTTGTGGAGAAGATCGTCGAAAATATTTTGCATAGCCCTTTGATAAGTAGCACCAGCATTCTTCAAGCCAAAAGGCATTACCTTGTAGCAATAAATACCCTTTGGGGTACGGAATGCAGTAAGCTCTTCATCTTTTGGTGCCATGCGTATTTGGTTATAGCCCGACGAACCGTCCATAAATGACATTGCCTCGTAACCAGTAGTAGCATCGATCATCAGCTCTGGAATAGGAAGCAGGAATTCATCTTTGGGACACGCATTATTGAGGTCCCTGAAGTCAACGCATACTCGAATCTGGCCATTCTTCTTCCTTACAGGGACAATACTTGAAACCCATGTTGGGTATTTAACTTCCCGAACAAATCCAGCTTCAATGAGTTTGTTAACTTCAACTTCAATCAGGGGAACCAAGTCCGGCCTAAAGCGCCTTTGAGCTTGTTTAACAGGGCAAGCACCATTTTTGACTGCAAGGTGATGGACTGCTACTTTCGGGTCCAAGCCAGGCATCTCTTTGTAACTCCAAGCGAAGACATCCCTGAACTCTTTGAGTAACTCAATATAAGTGCTTTCTTCATCAGCTTTAAGTAAAGCACTTAGGTAGGTGGGTCTTGGTTCTTCATCGGTGCCAAGGTTAACTTCTTTTAAGGCATCAACCGTCATCTTCACTCCTTCTTCAAGTTCAGGTGGAGCATCTTTCGCATCTTCATCTTCTTGAGGGTCCCCATCATCGAAGGATATGTGATAACACGGCGAAACATCCTCCAATCCCGCATCATCCATTAGAGATAAAACACCATGCTCACCTTGTGCAGTAACATGATACGAAGAACCCACACTTTCTTCGTCTTCATCACGTTCTTTAGTATAGACCACAGTGTATGGCTTCACCTTCAGTACTTCATCACACGAAACCATGACTTTCGTTTGTCGCTTCATTCTAGAAGGAACCAAACTTTGGAAATCTTTAGAGATCTCCTGGATTTTGGGTGAAGCGGGTGTTCTTATGCTTTGAAAATTTCTCCGGAACTTATTCCCCTTCTTTAGTGGGCCTAATCTTTCAAACACGGAGGTCCTCGCGGGTGATTTTCCAAGTCGATCAAAGACAGAAGGCCTGTTAGAAGCGGCTGATTCATCTTCTACAGTGATATAATTGCTGCTCGCCCTTCTTATTGAAATGCGCACTGGTGACGGCTGCTTGTATCCCAAACCTTCACGTGGTTGCCTCGTTGCAGCTTTTGATGGGAGCTTCCCTAACTTCGACGGCTCGTTGGGATTGTATCCAGCTTTTGCAAATAGCTTGTAAGCGTTAGGGTCAAAACCTTCATCTGTTCGCTTTGTAGGGAGTGCCACATTCTGCAAACGATTTTGGGCTACAAACCCTGCAAGCGGCATTGAGGACGACTTTACTGCCTCAATTCGTTTGACCGGAAGAGTTAACTCCTTTGGCATGTTGGTTTGGATATTATATGATTCACCCTCGTCTTTCTTCCTTTTAGGGACATATTGGAGCGCGGGACTTACTTTCTTTCCATAGGACATAATACCCCCTTTATGAGATTTATTCACGTTGGCATGTACCTCCTTTGTAACAGCTTTGGCTTTACCAATAGTCACCTCAGCTCTTTTAGTTATGGGTTCGTCATTCCTGCTTTTCATACCATCATCAGCTTTCAGCTCCTTCACAATGCGGTTCTTCAAGTAGAACTTTGCATCGGCGAAGTGTGACTCAGCCTCGGTGAATGGCTCATCATCAGCAACTATCGTCTTCTCGACTTCACCCTCGTAGTATTTTAAACATTGATGGTAGGTAGATGGAACAACTTTATTCTCATGTATCCAAGGCCTCCCAAGCAAAACATTGTATGAAGTCTTCGCGTCGATCACATGCAGCCATGCACTTGATTGCATATCTTCAATAGTAATTCCCAGCCTGATCGCGCCTATGGCTCTTTGCCCCCCTTGGTTGAATCCTTGGATCATCACACGACTTTCTGAGAGTTCGTTCATGGGAATACCAAGTTCTTTCACAGTGTGGATTGGCAAAATGTTCACCGAGGATCCTCCATCAACCAAAATCCGATTTACCCTTTCATCGCGCATATAACCAACCAGATACAATGGGCGGTTATGAGGAGTGTCACCTAGCAAAAGATCGTCATTTGTGAACGTGATCTTTTCCTCACAAGCATTAACTTCTTGAGGAGTGGACTCGATAGGCTTTTCTGAAGATGGTGCCAACGGTAGGTCATCACTCTTTTCTTCCCCTTTATCAGCATGGCAACAAGAGGCATCAATGCCCTCATGGGAAATCTTCGTGCGGAACCAACTTGGTAAAAATTCCTCCAAGGTTACTGGATTTCGTGGCTTTTGAGGGTGGTGCATCTCCACTTTTGCTTTCTTCAAACGCCTAACTGGATTCTTTTTTATTAGTCTTTTTACCATCATCTTCCTTGTTGGTTGTTCTACTGATTCTTTTCGTGGGCTCCTTTTGTGGCGCCTACGACGAGTCACCAACGTCCAACCTTCATCATCATCAGGTTGATCTTCTTCAACTTTGTTGTTCTCCAGTAATTCTTCATCTTTACTTTCTTTAATACCGCATAATTCATCCGGACTAAATGAGCCAAAGGTGATAGAGACTTGGTTTGCGCTTGCTTCCTCATCTTCCAGCACGATCTTCTTTTCACGAGCCAAGTCCATGACTTTGTCCTTGAAGACAAAGCACTTCTCCAGAGGGTGGCTTACAAGTCGGTGATATTTGCAGTAGTTTGGGTCATTTGTTTTCCCAGCTTCATTTGGTCGCTTCATCTCCAGAAGCTCAATGAGATTTAACTCGAGGAGTTCTTCGAAAATGGCTGGCACATCAGAATCCAGGAATGGGTACTCTTTCTCCTGCATCTCTTTTAGAGTCAACTTTCCACTTGGCTTGTCTTGAAAAGAAGTGGATTTCATACTCTGCTTCTTGCTCACCTTCGTCGTGAACTTCATAGGTGACGTATTGACATTCATAGCTTCTTTGCTTTCAGATTTGGGTACGAACTTGCCCCACTTCCTGACTTCTTGCTTTTCATTCGCTTTGCGAGGTTCATAGATGGGCAGCCTTTCATTTCCAGCGGAGGCCATGCTCAATTCCATGTCATGGGCACGAGTTGCAAGTTCTTCAAATGTGCTAGGCTTGATACCTTGCAAGATGTAGCGCAACCCCCAATGCATGCCTTGGATGCACATCTCTATGCCTGAAGCTTCACTAAGCTTGTCTTTGCAGTTGAGGCTTGCATTCCTCCAACGATTGATAAAGTCGATAACTTGTTCCCCCTTTCTTTGACGAGTACTTGTGAGCTCTATCATACTCACAGTGCGTCTTGTGCTATAAAAGTGATTAAGAAACTCTTGCTCTAGTTGATCCCAGCTATCGATAGATCCAGCCTCGAGGTCTGTGTACCAATCAAAAGTATTTCCTTTTAATGAGCGGACAAACTGCTTAATGAGGTAGTCTCCATAAGTCCCAGCATTGTTGCATGTCTCAACAAAGTGCGCCACATGTTGCTTTGGGTTACATTTACCATCAAACTGTTAAAACTTTGGAGGTTGATAGCCAGCAGGCATCTTCAACATATCGACCATTGCAGTGTACGGCTTTGCATATGTAAGGGAGGATTTGGCAGTAACTTCATATTTGTTCTTAATGGTTCCTTCAATGAACTCCTTCAATTGATCGATTGGAATCATCCCTTCAGATGAAACAGGGATAGCCTTAGTGGATGCTGCTTGTCTGGGGGGAGAGTCGCTCTCTAGAACCTCTGGGAGCTTGCCAGGTGCATGGGTGGATTCTTCTTCCATCAGAATTCCCACCCTATCTATTAGCTTGTCAATTCTGGCTTCTTGATTTTGCATGCATTTGGTCAAGCCAGTGATTGCCTCTGTCAAGTTTGCCAACTGNCTTTTCAGCAACATCGCTTCCTCCTTCAAATGCGTTTGTGGCAGATCTTGCTGCTTTTGAGGATGAAGATCCGAAAATAGGGGTTGATACGGACGGCACTTGGGATGCTTGTTGTCCTAAAGATCTTGATTTGCTCTTCGTAACCGGTCCGAAGCTTCTGAAGGTAACATCGAGGATGCTTTCCACATCAGCATAGAACCTGGAGTTAGCAGCCTTAGTGGAAGTTGAACCGNAGGCGTACCATAATTTGTAGATAATAAATTTGCGTTGAGAAAATAAAATCAAGACCGAAAATATCGCAACAATCGTAGTATTTTATTTCGAATATTTGAGTGTACAATCTCTATGATTCCTCTGATTCTACTTTTCTAGTATAAATTCAAGGGCCTTTGAGCTTGATCTTGAATTTATGTTTGTTGCCACGAACGATGATCTTGTTCTTGAGCTTGAGCTTGAGCTTGATTGCTTGAACTTGATCTTGATTCGTTCTTCGTTCTTGAGCTTGAACTTGATTTCTTGAACTTGAACTTGATTGCTTGAAGCTTGAAACTTGTAGAGATGCGTTTGATACACGAGCTCTCTCTTGCTTCTTGTTATAACTTCTGGTGTCTTTTCTGGGTTATGAAGACCCTATTTATAGTTGTGGAAGCGAGGAGTTGTGATAAGAACAAACTCTTTCCGACCAATCAAATTGAAGTGTGACATGGCCACATTTGATTGGCCAGAACATGTCACTTGCCCACGCGGCGCGATTTCATTGGCCTTTTGGTGTGACTTGGCATGCCTTGTCATTTTGACACGTGGCATGATCTTATTGGCTCTTCCGTTTGACTTGGCGCGCCACGTCATTTAACACGTGACACCAAACTGGGCCTCTAGGAAGATGACATCTTGGGCCTAATGAATTGGGCTCATCACTTTAGCCCAATTAAATGGGCTAGCCCAATGGATTAAGACATATTCCTTTAATCCATTTATATTGGAAATAGTAATAAATTCATTTATATATTAGCCCGTAACATTTATTTGAGCCAATATATCTTGAATTTAAAATATAACCCAAATTATTTTATGAATTTAATTTTAGTAAAATTTGGATGCCTACACTTGTCTTTAGTTTACAATCTTTATTTTANATATTCCTTTAATCCATTTATATTGGAACTAGTAATAAATTCATTTATATATTAGCCCGTAACATTTATTTGAGCCAATATATCTTGAATTTAAAATATAACCCAAATTATTTTATGAATTTAATTTTAGTAAAATTTGGATGCCTACACTTGTCTTTAGTTTACAATCTTTATTTTATAACAATAGCATTCCACTGCTGATAAAAAGGATGCCACATGAATCTTGTTAATTGGATTAAAGTTTATATTCTCGATATTTGTATTATCTTCGTTTTATATTATCTGCGATTTAAAGTTCTACGCATTTCTTAAGAAATTAAAATATTTGATAGCCTTTTAACAATATTTGTCTAAACTACCTTTTATCTAATTAACATTCCACTAATTTATCTCTCCTTTAAACACCCTGCCTAATTAACGTTCCACTAATTTGAGAAGTTCCACAAAAATAAGAATAAGCAACTTTTATTGAGATTGACTAATAGCCTGTTTGGCCAAGTTTCTAAAATGAGCTTATTTTGAAAAGTATTTTTTTTAAAAATATTTTTCTGAAAAGACTTTTGGTGAGAAACCGTTTGTGTTTGACTAATCAATTTGAAAAGTATTTTTGAGCATCAATTAGTGTTTGTCAAGCTTTTAAAAAGGGCTTCTACGTGTATTGTTCTCAAAAGTGCTTTTGGGAAGAAGCTACTTTTTTCTGCTTCTCCAAAATTATTTTGCTTCTACTCAAAAGCACTTTTTTTCTTCAAAACACTTGGTCAAACACTTCAACTTAAAAAAGAAAAAAGTGTTTTTAGCCTCGGAGAAGCTTGGACAAACAGGCCATAACACTACAAATATCAATGGTTGTAGTAATTTTTTTTGTTCGAGAAAAAGTCTTATTTAGTAATTAAACAATTCACACGAAAACAATACATTAATTAAAGTTCGGTAAGAATTAGGCGGGTTGGGCTATGACCCAAATAGCCCATCTTGACCACCCTACCTCAGCCTAAGTAACTTTGGATGGATCATTGACTCAGTCCATTTATCGTCTCAATACATTTTAACCCGTCCAAAATCGGCCAAACCCGCCCATTTGATACCCCTAAGTCAAGAATAACCTGTAATCTTGGAGAAGTTGTCTGAAAGGAAAGGAGCTTAGCAGCAGCAAGCAACTTGCATTAGAAATGGCACTGTCAATAACATCATTTTTCCAGGAAGCTGAAAAGAGAACAACGAAAGAAGAAGGCGCGACTACGGACTTACATATTGACACAACTCCTGAAAGATGAAATTAATATTGCTGCAACCTAGATCATCTTCTTGCTGAAACTGACTGCTACAAAACCTTCATAGTATTAGTCATGATCCAAACGGATAATTACCAAATCCATATTGTTCTTCCTCTAATATGCCTCCATCTTGATCCTGCATTACACAAGTGAACACCATCCTTTAGGAAAATCTACAAGTGTAGCCACTCCACAAAATAATAGCCGGCAAATTATATTTTTTGGATATTAATATACATGTTTTATACATAGTCATGGTATAATCGTTTAATATATTTGGCTAGCAGCTGTAGTTATTTTTCACCCATCGGACAAATGTGTTTATAATGCACCACCACTTGCCATTATTTTGAAATTTTCTGTATTTTTCAAAATTTTCCCTTTCTTTTTCTTGGTTATGTATGTAATGGAAAAAGTTAAAGGACACATGCACGGATTTAACTGATGGTTTCCTAAATTCAATCTCATTATAGCAAAGGGGACAAAATGCAGAACTGTAGATGTGAAACCATGGTGGAGGAAGGTGTTAAAAGGAGACGGGATTGACCTAAAATCACATGGAAGGAAGTTGCTTCGAAAGACATACAAATCCTTGAAATTAATTCAGACTTAGCTAAAGATATAGACGTAGGGAGATAAATAATCCATATAGGTAATACTAACTAGTTGAGCATAGGTTTTAGACTTGGTACAGAACTTTCAATATTATTATTATTATTATTATTATTACTACTATTATTTATATTTATTGCTCTTTAACTTGCAATTTTTATTTTATTTTATTTTGATAATGATGTTGATATGAGTTAAGTTTAGAGGAAGAAATGAGGATCCATATTGCCGACCCAACTTATTTATGTTTGACGTGCAATTGTTGTAGTTGTAGTTGTTTAATAGTAGCAGCTCAAAAATAGAACTTGATGAGCGAAATCCGCGGTCAAAAGCAAAAGTAACTTTTCGAATTCTGATGCCTAGGCTATCCTTATAACTTAGAATTGGGGAAGATTGGGATGATGCGGTATCCTGAAAACTGGGATTTGACGGTATACAAATAAAAGTTATGACATTCAATCTCATATTGCAAGAAATCCAAGAATTTCTGGGGGCACTAAGCACGAGTGAAAACAGTTGAAAAGTCTACTTTTTGAAATAATAGTGTTATGCAACCAAAAATGAGATCAAATGAACAATGAACTCAGAAGTAGAACACAATATAAAAGGACATTGACAATGGTTTAATATAGGTGTACAGGTTGATATAAGTATGCACCTGATTGACATTAGACGTTACGCCAGATGAGCCCCAGGGGAAATAAGTGTTCAATCCCAAGAAGCTAAAGGAGGAGACATCGCACAGAGCCGTTTGATTCAGCCCCGCTTTTGGTATTGGTCGGTATGGTTGGGGAAGCAAAAATATGGTAATCACCCCCTCTGCAGATTTTTTTTCATGAGTTGGATGCAATATTCTATCAGATCTAGGTTCAGTCGTTTCCAGTTTAAGATGAACATGTGTTTATATGTTTATACAGTAATCCAGCTACACATTTATATAAGGAACATTACTTCCCTGAGAAAGCTTAATGCTTTGCCTATCACTATTATTCAATTTACTCCGACGATGTATGTCAAGTAATAAGATTCATCTCTTGTTCAAATCAGTTCTCTTACATATGACTAGTGTTTTTTATGGCACGTCGATATGTCCTTCAGTTTTCAGAATCTTGGATCTTGTTTATGCTGAGTAAAAAAAAGTATTTGGAATTTTCAACATTAAGAGAGGCATATCGGAAAAGGTAAACATACCCGTTTCATTGCACTCATTAGATCATCCAGGGAGTCATAGCCATGTGGACTAAAACCAACTTGTTGCTTTGTTGGCTCCAAGAGGTAATCTTCATTTGACCTTGTCATTGAATCGGGGGTTAACTTTTCATTCTCAGCATGCTGTATGAGTGCCGACGAACATCCATTTGCTCTACCAATCAGTGACATGTCCATCCTTCTGCCGAAGTTCTCATTGCTTTGGTGAATACTATGGCTTAAAGAAGCCATGTTACCACCGTTGTTGGGAACCTGGGAGCTTATGTTGCCGAAAGTATTATTTGAGTTGTTGGAATAACGTTGTTTATTGTCGGCCCATGCTTGAGACGATGCTTGGTTCATACTCTGAACAGTGCCAGCCGTACCATCACGAAATTGGATTTTTCCCCTTGAATCTTCAAAAGAAGGCGAAACTGTGGTGGTGGAAGCAAAATCAAGAGAGCTGTTCTGCAAATGAGGCGGCGCAGCTGAAGAATTATCATCTCTAACACTACTTTGAGGCAAATGGCTATTAAGGAAGGCTTCGGTCAATGGGAAAGAACTCGACTGGAACTTCGATAACTGAACCGAATTTTGCCAGTTCTCGTTACATCTACCTTGGTCTAGAAAATTTGAAGAACTGTTAACACCGGTATTGAAGGAGTCCGAGCTAATTGGAGTCATGTTGATAGAGTTCCCTTGTAGTATCATAGGATTATTCGAAACATTGGATAAGGAGTTATTTGTGCAACCAAGTACATCAGTTGTAAGCAGTCTCGACTCATCCAAAGGAATATGTACCGAGGACTTATTCTGTTGCAATTGATCAAGCTCCAACGATGCAGGAATTCCGTGAAATAAACTAGCATTCTGGCTAGCAGGTAGAATATTCGGATTCAATTTTGCGAAAGCGTTAACGGAGTTGTTCAAACTTTGACCATGACTAGGTTGGAGTAGCTGAGGTGCGGCCAGATTGCGAACACTTAGACCAGCAGCACTATTTAGTCTGCCAAGCATGCCCCCTGAAGTATACGATGACAACGTAGGATGAGCATACCGTCCTGATCCAGCTAATGTTCGAAAATCTCCAAGTCCATCCAGTGAGCCCATTCGCATATAATCCTTGCCCCCTAACGCGGCAACCATGTTGGCTTGCTGGGTTGCTACTGAACTTATCCTTTTCAAGTAAAGCCTATACTTCTGTAGCACAGAAAAAAGAACTGATTAAGAACTCTAAACTTGTATTGTAACAAAGGAAATAGCGAAGAACAAGGAGCAAGACTAGTACCTGGAGATGGCTTGCAACATTTTCCCTAGTCAGCCCGTCAACATTCATTAGGTCAAGAATCCTCTTTGGGACAGCTTCTGCATCAGAAACAGGACGGAGAAATAGTGAGTTAATATCGGAATATTCATAGCAAACATAGATTAGAGAAAACTTACTAATGCTAAAGAACTCACTTTCGATGCCCAACTGATTAACAGCTGCAACAAACTTCCTGTGAAGCTCTATGGACCAAACGACACGAGCTTTTTTCTGATTTGCTGTATCTTCATTGTCAGTTCCATTTTCATCAGTCTCATCTTCTTCATCCTTCCTTTTCTTGTTAAGTTTTCCGTTTTGATCTGCATTACCTGTCGGTGATTGCCCTCGACCACCATCTCCACTTCCCGGATAAGATTTGTCATGCTCGTTAGACTTGCTCCGGCTCTTAGGTTCAACCTTCTTTCTTCGGATTACATGTTGCCATACATTCCTCAACTCCTCGAGCCGCACAGGTTTCACCAAATAGTCACAAGCACCATGACTAATTCCCTTCATTACAAGTTTGGTATCGCTGTTTGCGGACAACACTGGACCCAAAAAAAGTTCAAAAATCCAAACATTACCCCTAAAATTCCTCTACTACGATTGAAACAGAACGCAATAAGATATTCAATGCTAGTACTAGAGAATCTAAAGGGAGTAAAACGTTGAAAATGAGACGAAAGGGATAGATCTATAACTAAGAAAAATGAAGGTATTCTACTTACTTATAACTGGAAGATCCATCTCAAGACCAACAAGTTCAAGAAGTTTAAAGCCATCCATATCAGGCATGTGAACATCACTGATAACCAAATCAAATCTATCTCTGTTTTCCCTCAACATCTTCAATGCCATTCTTGCCTGACTTGTAGTAGTTACTGTGCAAAGAATAAAGATCATCTTCAGAATAATAATGCAATATTTATTAAAAAATCTTAAGGAGGAGAAGATTAATAATTTCGAAAACTAGAAAGATCTCAAAATAAATCAAGAAAATCCAGGGTTGCAACAAAATATATTTTCAGTGCAAGATTTAACTAAATCTGGTGTTCACTTAAAAGACAATGAGGGGTTGCTCTGATGGTAAGCAACCCCACTCCAACCAAGAGGTTGTGAGTTCGAGTCTCCCCAAGACCAAGGTGGGAAGTTATTGGAGGGAAGGATGACGGGGTCTATTTGGAAACAGCCTCTCTACTCAGGTAGGGATAAGGTCTATGTACACACTACCCTACCCTACCCAGACCCCACTAAGTGAGATTATAATGGGTTGTTGGTGGTGGTGGTGTTCACTTAAACTACAGGACAATCATGAACAGGTCAAATTTCATATATGCTCTTAGAAACAGAAATTAGAAAGTACAAAATACAGATTTTGGAGCTGGATTATGTTCAAAATACATTTCAAAAAGCAAAAAATAAATCAAAAGAACTCCATTTTCCTTCTTTGTTCTAAGACCTTTTTTTCCTTCACAACTTTGATTGGTTAAAGGCCATGATCAATCAACTAGAAACATGAAACATGCATGAAAAAGAACAGCAAATTGAAGTCATGAAACTGTACATAATAATTTGAAAACCCCTTTTACCAGAGCAAAAATCCATTCTTTATAGAGTAGACACTTAAATGCTCTTTTTAAAAGTTAGAAACAAGAAATAACCATCATTAAACAAGCTAAAACTTTTTTTCAGATAAAACAGAAAGCTAAATAACCAAAAAACTCAACAGCAGCAGCAGCATACCATGATACTGGCATTTCCTGAGCAAACCATCCAAAAGCTTCAAACAAATAGGGTCATCATCAACAGCAAGAACTCTCATACCAATTGGAAAATTATCATAATTTTGATAATTTTCCCTTTCACCACCCTTATTATTTCCTCTAATTTCCTCCACAGTCATTTTCTTGAACCACACACAACAAGATTGGACCCAAAACAAGATTCTTACACCAAAAAAGTTCAAAACTTTACCACAATCTCCAGCAAAACAAAAAGAGTTACTTTCTGGATTTTTTATCAAAACCCCACAAAACCAAATTGCCTGAATAAATCCAAGAAGTGAAGAAGCAACAAAAGTTCAAAACTTTTACTTCTAGAACAATAAAAAAAAGGTTACTTCTTGATTTTTTTACCAAAACCCCACAAATCTCAATTGCCTGAATAAATCCAAGAAGTTGAAGAAACAAGAAAAGTTCAAAACTTTACTACTAGGACAATAAAAAAAAAACGGTTACTTTCTTGATATTTTACCAAAACCTCACAAATCCCAATTGCCTGAATAAATCCAAGAAGTTGATGAAATAAGAAAAGCTCAAAACTTTACTACTAGAACAACAAAAAAAAGTGACTCTCTTGATTTTTTCTCAAAACCCCAGAAATCCCAATTGCCTGAATAAATCCAAGAAAGTGAAGAAATGATCAATTAGACAAGAGAGACAAGATTGAGACTTATGAAATGGTAGTAGTAGTAGTAAGTAAAAAAAAAAAGCTGTACGTGTGGACAATGATGGGGTAATGGCCAGAACAGAGTGATTGGTTTCAACCCAACAAATACAACAAATCATAGAAATTTTCTAGTCATCACATTTCTCTCTCTCCTCCACTATACTTTTTCTTCTTCTTCTGTTTGTGTTTGTCTTTTACTTTTTCCCTATGCACCCACCCCTATACTCTGCAACCTCTTTTCTCTTTCACAAAACCAGTGGTTGGTAATAAAATAGTCCTTTTTTGGTGTATGTTATACTTCACGGACATGTTTGGTACGAGAGATAAAGACATAATTAATTGTGAATTAAATTAAAGATAAATTTATTTTATATATTTACTTTTGTCCACAATAAGTGATCAATTTATTTTTGGCACGTCCATTCAAAAAATACTAAATTCTATACAAAAATACATAGTATGACTAAGCTACCCTTAATTAAATATTTAATGTGAGGAGTAAGAAAACTTTGTGGGATATGTAGTAATTTTGTAAAAATAAATTGAATTCTTTCTTCATTATGTAAATGGATTCTTATTTTACACTAAAATAAAAAAGCATATTGGTCACTTAATGTTGCCCGAAGGGAGTATTAATCTTGAAATTAGTTATCTCAAGATTCTATTGTTATTTTTATCCCTTAGAAAGAGTGAAATAATAATTCCGAGATAACTAATATTGAGATATTTAATTCAAAAATAACTTGTTTTCTAACCAAACGACCCTTGTAGGTATAAAAATAAAGTTGGAAGTGCACGTATTTTTATACTGTCAAATATATACTCCAACTAAAACTCCTTATGCTATGTTAATGCATATAATTTAAACTATTTCTCAAAAAACTTTGTATTTATAGATGAATTTAAATTATATATAATGACAAGATAAAATTTTATTTTTACACTATCAATAACCTTTAATATGTAATAATAGGTTAGTTAGTTTTTATTTAATTCTTTTCAAGAGATTTTAGGTACAATTATCTATAAAATAATTTAATTATATAAATATTTTTACTTTATCATGCATAAACTTAACTATTACTTCTAGCATGTGTCAAAAATTATTTATATTTAATAATTATAAAAGTATATAAAATATATATATATATATATATATATATATATATATATATATATATATATATATATATATATATTTGTTATTATTTTAATAGCAATTATGGAGTATAATTTCCCTAAAACATGTTTTCTGTATAGGGTTGTGAAAATGAGCAATAGAGGTTTGTTTATTGTCTTTTTATGGGAACCCTTTTTGTAACTTTATTCTCCCTCAGAAGCATGCATTTTTGGAAGTGAGCTTTATAGATTTTTTAGAAATGATTACATGTGACACTTCTCTTTGTACACACTCACACTTCAAGAAATCCTGGCCGTTCATTTGGAAATTAACTGTTCAACAATTAATCTAAGATTATTTAACGAAAATTATGGCTAGGTTTTCTTGAATCTTCATTAGATTCAAGAAAAGTTTACTTAAGAAAAGTTATCAGGATTTTCATTTCTCTACTGATGGACCCATTAATTTACTTAAGAAAAGTTTCCTCTTATTTTGGCAATAATTGAAAATCTAGGCTACTAATATATTTTGAAATTAACGTTAAGAAATAATTAAATATACGAATATATTATAAAAATAATATTAATTTATTTTATTTGTAAATAAAATACATAGGTAAAAATATATTATATAGTATATAATATAGAAGGTATTACATAAATATAAAGGTTTATATAATAATAAGGACGTAATAGACTTTTCAAGTAAAAATATGACTTTTGTATAAAAAAAAAAGAAAGAAAAGTGACTTTTTATGTAATGAACACAAAGTTGAATGATTTTTATGTAACCAAAAAAGATAAATGACTTTTGGGTAACCAACACAAAAGTTCAGTGACCATAGATAAAATTTACTCGGATTATGATAGAACGACAAATATTTTTTTATCATTAACCAGAGGTCAAGAGTTCGAGCCAGAATTACTTTCAAAATTTTCCAGTGGAACACCGGGTGAAAAAAAAGTAAAATATTTATCAAACGTCTATTGGGCTTCAATGAAAACATATAAATTGGCCACATTTGGCATTTTTTCCTAAAGAAGGAACAATTCTATATGGCAAACAATAGTAAATAATAGAGAAAGAGGGGAAAAATTAAATAAATATAAAAGCATCAGTCGCCAAATTAATTTTATTGTCGGGTAAAGCATTAGCCTATAACATGTGCAATTAATACATTTTGACAATACAGAGTTTGAGATGTTAGCTTTTAAGATGCCAAAACAAAGTCAAAATCCTCCTCTTTCTATGCCATTTATTTATTTTATATTTTGATTTTCATTTCCATTTATGTGCATTTGTTTTTGGTATGACAAGAAATGCAATGAGTTGTATGTTAGTTGTTACTTATAACGTGCTAATTTTTTTTTTATTTATTTTACCGCAGAGAGATGTGGTGTCATGATTGGAATTTCTATATATTAATTAGAGTTTTACGTTTATACGCCAACTTTTTATTGTTCACAATTATTATTTACAAATACAGGATAATAACCAAGGAACCAACAAGTTTAAGGAATTTAATAATTTTTATTTCTATATTTGTGTTATCCTTATTATTCTGGAAACTAAAAGCTTTGTGGTTTTGTGTACTCCCGTTTTGGAGTGTAAAGCCTTCGTGGCGTTTTGTTGGAGATTAAAATCTACGTGATTTTGTAACTCCAGTTTAAAACGTTTATTAAACGTTTGTTTGTGATATTTTTATAGAAAAAATGGCAAATGAAAGCGGAAACCAAGTTGTCCCGATGGTGACTGTCAACGCATCGACAAGCCATGTTCCGACGGTGACTGTCAACGCATCGACAAGCCGAACACCGGCGTTGGCACCGACAAAAAAAACCGAAAAATTTTTCGGGATTGATTTCAAGCGCTAGCAGTAGAAGATATTCTTCTACTTGCTTCATAAAGGAAGATGTTCCTGATGTGCTAAATGAAACTCCAGAGGATGAAATCTTTCTCGTGATTGAGACGTGGAAGCATTCTGATTTTTTGTGCAAGAATTATATTCTTAGCGAACTGGATGATAATCTGTATAATGTATACAGTGGCGTGGAGACGTCAAAAGAATTATGGAGTGCGCTTAAAAAGAAGTACAAAACTGAAGATGTCGGGAAAAAAAAATTCGTCGCCGCAAAAATTTTGGAGTACAAAATGGTAGATAGCAAGTTTGTTATTACCCAAGTCCAGGAATTGCAAGTGATTATTCATGATCTACTTGCTCAACGTATGTTTCAAATAAATATTGATGTTGAAAGTAAAAAATTTAGTATTTTTACTAACGGAATTTTCATTGGAGGTCTTGTCATCAATGAAGCATTCCAAGTAGCAGCAATAATTGAAAAGTTTCCTCCATTGTAGAAGGACTTCAAAAATTATTTAAAACACAAACGAAAAGAGATGTCCCTTGAAGATCTCATTGTTCGATTGAGAATCGAAGAGGACAATAAAGCTGCTGAAAGGAGAGGCCATGGAAATTCAACAATAATGGGAGCAAATATTGTTGAAGATAACAAAAAGAGGAAGAAGGCTTCTGGTCCGAAATACAACCCAAGCAAGAAGCGGTTCAGTGGAAACTACTACAACTGTGGAAAAATCGGAAGTAAATCTATGGAGTGTCGTGCTCGGAAGAAAGACAAGAAAAGGGGTCAAGCAAACATGGTAGAAAAATATGATGATATTTATGACTTATGTGTCATGCTTTCTGAATGCAACTTGGTGGGCAATCCTAAGGAATGGTGGATTGATTATGGAGACACCCGCCATGTTTGTTCTGTGAGAGAAGCATTTTCTACATATGCTTCTGCTGGACCCGAAGAGACACTTTCCATGGGAAATGCTGCAACGGCCAAGATTGAAGGATGTGGGAAGATATTTCTGAAAATGACTTCCGGCAAAGTGGTAACTTTGAACAACGTCCTTCATGTTCCTGAGATTAGGAAGAATTTAGTCTATGCTGAACTTCTTGTAAAGCACAGTTTCAAGTGTATTTTTGTATACGACAAGATTGTAATAAGTAAGAATGATATGTTTGTAGGAAAAGGTTACCTTACCGAGGGCCTTTTCAAGATGAATGTAATGATTATTGAAAATAATAATAAAATTTCAGCTTCGTCTTACTTACTTGAGTCAAATAATTTATGGCTTGAACGTTTGGGTCATGTCAATTATAAAACCTTGCGGAAAATGATTAACTTGGAAGTATTTCCTAAGTTTGAATGCGAAAAATCAAAATGTCAAATATGTGTGGAATCTAAGTATGTTAAACATCCTTATAAGTTGGTTGAAAGAATTCAAATCCTTTGGACTTAATTCATACATATATTTGTGACATGAAGTCAATACCATCTCGCGGTGGAAAGAGGTATTTCATAACTTTTATTGACGACAATACTCGATATTGTTACATTTACTTACTTAATAGTAAAGATAAAGCAATAGATGCATTCAAGCAATACAAAAATGAAGTTGAAACTCAACTTAACAAGAAAATCAAAATGATAAGAAGTGATAGGGGTGGTGAATATGAATCTCCTTTTGAACAAATATGTTTAGAATATGGAATTATTTATCAAACAACGACCTCTTACACGTCCCAATCCATTGGGATTGCAGAAAGAAAGAATCGTACATTAAAGGAGATGATGAACGCATTATCGATAAGTTCTGGATTGTCACATAACTTGTGGGGGGAAGTCGTTCTTACGGCTAGCCGAATACTAAATCAAGTACCCCATAGAAAAACACAATCCATTCCATATGAAAAATAGAAAGGAAGGAAGCCCAACTTGAATTATTTGAAAGTGTGAGGGTGTTTGGCAAAAGTGCAAATTCCTAAACTCAAAAGGGTAAAATAGGACCGAAAACAGTTGATTGTGTTTTCATAGGATATGCGACCAATAGTAAAGCATATCGATTGATGGTTCATAAATCAGAAAATCCCGACATTTATAATAGTATGGTTATAGAATCAGATAATGTTGAGTTCTTTTAAAATATATATCCGTATAAAAAGGAATGTGAGTCGATTGGTGAAGGATCTAAACGACCTAGGGAAGAAACAAAAGAAAGTATATTTAATTAGGAGAATCCAAGACGTAGTAAACGTCAAAGAACGTCTACTTCATTTGGATAAGATTTTGTGGCTTTCTTATTGAAAATTGAGTCTCGAACATTTAAAGAAGCTATGTCTTCTTCGGAATCATTATTCTGGAAAGAGGCAGTCAATAGTGAAATAGAATCCATATTGAACAACCATACATGAGAATTGGTTGATCTTCCTCCTGGAAATAAACCTTTGGGTAGTAAATACATTTTTAAAAGAAAAATAAAATATGATGGCACTATTAATAAATTTAAGGCAAAACTTGTTGTCAAAGGGTATAGACAACGAGAAGGTCTTGACTACTTTGATACATATTCTTAAGTGACGAGAATTACGTCAATACGAACGCTAGTAGCTTTAGCTGCAGTTTATGGTCTTGAAATTCATCAAATGAACGTAAAGACAACCTTCTTAAATGGAGAATTGGAGGAAGAAATCTACATGGAACAACCTGAAGGGTTTGTGATTTTAGGTAAAGAAAAGAAGGTATGTAAACTTCTTAAGTCCCTCTACGGACTAAAACAAGCACCCAAACAATGGCATGCGAAATTTGACCAAACAATGTTGTCAAATGGTTTTAAGATAAATGAATGCGATAAATGTGTGTACATTAAAAATGTTCCAAATCATATAGTCATTGTTTGCCTATATGTGGATGATATGCTGATAATGATTAATGACATTGCAAACATAAATGCGACTAAGCATATGCTAACTAGCAAGTTTGATATGAAAGACTTGGGAGTTGCGGATTTAATTCTAGGGATTAAGATCCAAAAGACTTCTCAAGTTCTGGTATTGTCGCAATCTCATTATATTTAGACAGTACTTGAAAAATTCAAGCACTTAGGCTTTAAAGTTGCAAAGACTCCAATTGACGTGAATCTTGCATTAGCAAAGAACAAAGGCCAAAGCATATCACAATTGGATTATGCTCGTGTGTTGGGATGCTTAATGTACATCATGAATTGTACACGACTAGATATAGCTTGTGTTACAAGTAAACTGAGTCGATATACGAGTAATCCAGGTCAATCTCATTGGATGGTCATGAAACGAGTTTTGGGATATTTAGAACATACCCAAAACTTTGATTTGCACTACACTAAATATCTTGTGGTGATTGAAGGATATTGTGATGCAAATTGGATCATCGGTTCAACTGATTCGAAGTCCACAAGTGGATATGTATTCACTATTAGTGGAGGAGCGGTATCTTGAAAATCGTCCAAACAAACTTGTATTGCCCGCTCTACAATGGAGGTTGAGTTCATAGCTTTAGATAAAGTCGGTGAAGAAGCTGAATGGCTCCGGAATTTCCTAGAAGACATTCCATTTTGGCCCAAACTGTTGGCACCAATATGCATACATTGCGATAGCCAAGCAGCAATTAGAAGGGCTGGGAGCGTTATGTATAATGGTAAATCTCGTCATATACGACGAAGACATAAAACCGTTAGGCAATTACTCTCTAGAGGAATTATCACGATTGACTATGTAAAGTGAAGTGTTAATGTGTCGGATCCACTTACAAAAGGCCTAACTAGATAGGTAGTTGAGAAATCATCGAGGGGAATGGGACTATGGCCGAGAACAAGTCATTGTGGCGGTAACTCTACCTAGAAGACTAGAGATCCAGAGATCTAGGTTCAAGGAGATCAAACAAAGTTATTAATGACAGTTCAACATTGTCAACAAAAATTTTGGTCCATTATCGTGATGAGACAATGTTCAGTACCAAGGATAAAGCATTAAGGCTTCTTAATGATTTTCTAAATTTGATACGTGGTATATCAAATAGTGTATCTGTTGATACTCAATTTTTTTTATATTCAAAATACTTTCAAAAATAGCATATGTATGTATATATAAGCATGCCCAAAAGTTCTGGTATTTTTCCAAATTTCTTTTTTAGATTTAAAAAAAAAAAGTCAATTCATTGTCTATTTTAACTGTACAAAATCCAAATTATCTCCAAAATTATTATTTTTTAGTGAATAACTTGTTTCATTCTCATAGTTACAGCAAAATATAACTAAGGTGATTTTTGCATATTTTTACCAATTTATTTGGCATTTTTAAAATCAAATTGCATATAATTGCAATTATGGCCTATTTCGTAATTAATAGTATTTTATAATTATAAAATTAATTCCAGTATTTTTAATTTAATATTTATATATTATTTATTAATTTAGCAGCTTCAATTTATTTCAGAAATCTTTTTATTATTTTTTATAAAACAAAACGGGGAGAAGTGGCTATTTAAAATTTGGCCCTATTTCATTACAAATTTAGCCCAAATTGCACCCCCAATTGAACCCAAATCAGGCCCCCAAATCGACGAACCAATTCCATTTTTTCTCCCGTTTTGTCCAAACCCGCTCGTTGTCATCATTTAATCCTGGTCGTTGATCATTTTGATCAACGACCCACATCCTTCCTTTCCTTTTTAATTTCAAACTACCCTAACCATATTCTCATTTCCATTTCGACCGCCGCCCTCAAACCCCCCTTTTTCTCTCAAACTCTCTCTAACACTCGAAACCCTAGCCGCCTCTGACGTCTTCTCCGGCCAATTCTCGCCGGAGTCCATGGCTTCTCAGGCCATGGATAACCTGTGCGCACTTCCCTTCACCCCAAATCGCGGATATTCAAGGCTTTCGAGGTTCAACCTCAATGAAGCCTGTTCATATCCTCCGTCGATATGTGTTCCTGTGGCTTCTCCGGCTCCGTTCCGACGTGTTCGAGCCTCAAGAGCCTAGATATGGTCCGGACCTGTTCCAGGCCAGATCCTTTCCAAGCCTTCTCGTTTCTAGGGTTTCTGAGAAACCCTGAAAGCTGTTCGAGGTTCTTTCTCTCTTTA
>MU670444.1:22847-38033 GCA_026770625.1 Nicotiana glauca
GCATGTTCTTCTTCTTGTGCTCTGTTATCTCTTCTATTGTTTCTACAGCATGCTTTCACATGTCTAGCTTATGTGTTCCTTTACCATTTTCTTACTGAGCTTTTGTTTGCCCTTACTGGACTTTTGTTTAAGTTCTAAACCTGTTTCGCCGACTGTTTCTTAAGTTCTATATCACCTCTATTCTCTCTTGAACTTGCTTGAGTTCTGAGCTTTTCTTGAACATGCTTTGTTTTTATTCTATTGCTTCAAACTTGCCATTATATCTATGTGCTTTCTCATGAGACTCTCTGAGTCTGTTCGATGGTTTTCCCTCTCCTTTCTGTACCCTACTCGAATTTGAAACCCTAGACTGAACTGGAATCTTTCGCTTATGATTTTGAGACTGTCTATGCCAACTTTTTCTTTCTTGCTTGACGCTTGTGTGCTTATATATGAGGGTTTTTCTTTCAAAAGAGTTATGCCAACTTGTAATTGATTCCAATCTCCTTTAATAAGGCTCGATTGATTTGTTATTGATTTTCCAATTGAACTTTTCCTCACCCTTTTTCTGACTAAGTTTATTCGAACAAAGCTTTTTACTGGCTGTTTGATTGCCCTACTTGCCTTATTCCTCACAAATCATGTACCATAGGATTCTTGCCTTAAATAATCCCTATGTATTTACCTGTGTTATGTTACTTTGGAAAGGTTTTTAATTATTCATCTTTCCTTAACTGTCTTATGCCCATTTGAAATCAAATCCCTTAACCTTAGGGAGAACGTCTGTGATTGATTGTAAACTATTTTGTTGCCTTTTTTGATTACTCGTTTTCTGCACTATAAAAACAAGACATTACACACAACTTTCTACACGACAAACCTCACAAACACTTCAGACTTCAATTGAACACTATATAATTACAATATTTTCACTACTACTACTTTCTCTACTTCTAATATTGAGCACTGTGCTTCTCTTCTCTTTTACTGTCTGAAACATTCGCGAGTTCTCTTGAACTCTCAAATATTTGCTGAAGAACCTAAGTTTGCTCCTGCTGACTTCTGGCTGTCTACTTGCTTCTACTATTCTGCTGTTCTAAAGCTTGCAACTGGTATGTCCTTCTAATTAAATAATACCCTCCAGCACTTATGAAATCAGGCGGTGTTCATGGCTGAAACGAATACAACAATGAGAACCAAAGACGTTTAAGGGTTGATTGTGTGACTTATGGTTGTCTAGGTATACACTAAAGTTCGACAGTTCAAAGATATCAAATCTACCGATTGACCGAGTATATCATACATAAATTCACTACGGAAAGTTCAAAGGGAAACCTACTTATCCAGATGCAATTAATCCTTGCTTGCAAATCACACAAGTTTTTCATGTATAATTTCGTGATATAGCCATTCCCCATTCATGTGAGGGTTTGTTGAGTTTTATATTTTAATATGGAAAGATGTTAAAAAAAGGGTGAATAGGAAATGGAGTGAAAATAAAAATTTTGAGTAAAATTTTAAATTTTTCTCTCCTTTTTAATGAGACTTTGTCCCACATTGGTAGAGGATAAGAATTTTGATGGGTTTATATACAAATGCACTTCATGTAGCTCTTAAAGAGTTAGGAGGAAGGCAAGCCTCGCGTCGTCGTCGCTCGCTTGGCTCGGCTCGGCTTCGGCTTTGGCTTCGGCTTCAGATTTGGATTTGGATTTGGCCAAATGATCGATTGATTGATTAATTTTTTGGACCAAAATTATTTTTTAATAGTAAAATATTAACATAATAGTATCCGTATTAGTAACGGATATTTTTCAATCCGCGTATTATGTTGCACCAACAAGCCGCTTAGTGCACCTCCCACCATGGCCAATTGCTCCTCCCTCCAAGCAAGTGAATGCTCCACCATGGAGGGTGATGGGTCTCTCAACTACTGCTATAAATATGAGCAATAGCAGTTGGATAAGACACACCGAAAATACTTGAAAGCTCTCATCTCCTCTCCTCTTCAGTTAAGACTCAACGTTGGCTATACTTTGCATTCCTTCTTTTCAGAATTTTCATTCGACCTCTGATTTCTCCTCCCTCATTCTGCATTGTTTTAAACTATAAACAAAGCATCTGTAAGTGTGATTTGCTGCCAAACTTTGTATTCGCTGAAACAGTGGAGTTTGAAGTATCGCTACACCAATGTGTAATTCGTTCTATCCTGGGAGAAAATAATCCATAACCTTGGATACTAGAAGTGAATTAAATTTCTTAAGAAAACACTATAAATTCAGTGGCTCGAATTAATTATTGCTTCTTTAATTATTTACGTTTATATGCTAACGTTTTATTTTTCTGAATTATTATTTACAAATACGTGATAATAACCAAGGAACCAACAATTACCCTTCGCTGAAACATTATATTATGTATATAGATCAAATATAACTTTTACGTGAGTATATATTATACTTTGAAGTTTTAACATCCTTGATACAACCAGGGGCTCAGCTACAATATGACCTACGGGTTCGGCTTATTAGTTTAGAACCCAGTAACTTAAACAGATTAAATTTCTGAACCCATAAACTTCAAATTTTGGTTCCACCTCTAAATACAGCTAAAGGTGTTAAACGGGTGGGTCGGGTCGGGCTGAGTTGCTTTTTTTTTTTGGACCTGCACGAGTTATGGTCCGGGGCGGGCACGGGTACGGGTACGGGTACGAGTTGGGGCTTAATGGGTTTAACATGCTCGGGTTCATCCAAGTAAAAATTCAACCGTAAGGGTTACAGGTTGAGGAGGCCGGGTTTAGTGTATTTTTAAATTTTTTTTTTTNCTTTAATTATTTACGTTTATATGCTAACGTTTTATTTTTCTGAATTATTATTTACAAATACGTGATAATAACCAAGGAACCAACAATTACCCTTCGCTGAAACATTATATTATGTATATAGATCAAATATAACTTTTACGTGAGTATATATTATACTTTGAAGTTTTAACATCCTTGATACAACCAGGGGCTCAGCTACAATATGACCTACGGGTTCGGCTTATTAGTTTAGAACCCAGTAACTTAAACAGATTAAATTTCTGAACCCATAAACTTCAAATTTTGGTTCCACCTCTAAATACAGCTAAAGGTGTTAAACGGGTGGGTCGGGTCGGGCTGAGTTGCTTTTTTTTTTTTGGACCTGCACGAGTTATGGTCCGGGGCGGGTACGGGTACGGGTACGGGTACGAGTTGGGGCTTAATGGGTTTAACATGCTCGGGTTCATCCAAGTAAAAATTCAACCGTAAGGGTTACAGGTTGAGGAGGCCGGGTTTAGTGTATTTTTAAATTTTTTTTTTTTGTATTTTGTATAACTATTGTAAGTTATATTAATACTTTGTATTAATTTAAAAAATACAAAGAAGATGAAAAAAAATTGCACTTATAATAGCAAGTGCTACATTTATTTCAAAATTCAAAATTAAAGTTTGCATTTAAAAAGTAAATTAACAGAAAAATAATAAAACTAAATTTTCATGCATAATAAATTAATAATACTTCAAATTAATCTAACAAACTAAAATATTAAGCATAAATACATCTAATAATTTTAAAATAACACAAATTATCGAAAAATCTTAAATACAAATTTTCGGAGGACGCTCAAGACAATACTTTATATGTCTCCTTAAACTGCCTTTTCCAGACTCTAAACGAAAATTTAAGACTTGACCACAGTTCTTGCACTTTAATTTCTGACCTTCTTCATTTCTTCTACCACCTCAAAGTGTTGCCAAACATATGAGCGCACACTAGAATTACGATGCATGATTTCACTTGAATTGAGATTTGAGAATTGAGAATTTGAGATTGAGACTTGAAGTCTTGAAAATTGGAGAATGAGAGAAAGAGAGAAATTGAGATTGAGAAATGAGAGTTGAGTGAAGAAATGAAGAAGACGGGGGTATTTATAATTTTAGAGAAAGTTAATTTTGTAAATTAAAAAAAATATTAAAATTTTAAAAATAAAAGGCTATTTTTGCAAACCTGTCGCTGCCCAACGGATCAATTTCCAGGTCTGACCGTTGCCAACGGTTAGTGGGCCCCACATAATTCAAAAATTAAAAAAGAAAAAAATTGGTCGTTGAACCGGGCCGGTTCGGGCCGATTAACCCGGTAAGGATTACTGTTCACGTGGACCGGATTAAACCAGTCCGGTTAACCATTTCATAAATCTAAATGGACCAATCCCCTCCTACCCAGCCCAGCCCGGCCCCCTTTAACTGGGCTGGTTCAATTTTAATCGGTCTAGGTCGGTTCGAAACCGGGTCAACTCGGCCCGTTTAACACCTATAAATACAACTGAGATACGTAGCCTAGCGGCCAACCATGTTCAAAATAAGATGGAGTTCATGGGTGTGAATCCCTGAGATATTAGTAAAACTTCCTTTTTTTTTCCTTTTTATGTTAGTTTTGATTCAAAAAATAGTAAGTACTTCTACTACAAGTGTTTATATAGTTTAGCCAAATATTGTGTAATTCAATTTAAAGGTTTCGGTGTATATTGACTTCTTTAAAGTTTGAATATCTTTGGTGTAATTCTTGGCTATGCCACCGATTCAGCGTGAAGGTAAATTATTACCGAAGCTTGTAATTGAACCTAATATTTTAAACACATAACATAGATATGTGCAACAACAAAAATAAATCCAGTGTAATTTTATAAGTGAGATATATAAAAGGGTAATGTGTATGCTCAAGGAGTGAAAATGAAACAACAAACAATAGCATCAAGGTAATAAAAAAACGAATTCGAACAACACAACATGTAATAAAAAGATCTAAGAATAAGAAAATACAAGAATAGTAGTACTAATAGTACTGGTAATACTAAGAGAAACTCTCCACTATCTGTTAATTTTCTATCCTAATTCTCGACCTCCACACCTTTATATCGAGTGTCCTCGGTAAGCTGAAGGAATGTCATATCATGCCTAATCACCCCTCTCCGGTACTTCTTAGGCCTACCTCTATCCTTTCTTATATTTGTCATGGTGTCTCTCTCCAGTACTTCTTAGGTCTAACTCTACCCTATCTTAGATTCGCCAGGGTCAACTTCTCACACCTCCTAACCAGGGCGTCTATGTCTTTCCTCTTCACATGTCCTAACCATTTTAGTTTCGATTCCCGCACTTTATCCTCCACATGGACTACTCCCACCTTGTCCTTATTAATTTAATTTTTAATCTTATCTTTCCTGGTATGCTAACACATTTATCTCAATATCCTCATTTCTGCTACTTTTATCTTCAGGACATAAACTAGCCGATACTCAGCCCTATACAACATAGTCGGTCTAACCACCACTCTCTATAACTTGCCTCTAAGTTTTGGTGGCAAATTCTTATCACACCAACACCATATGCGAGCCTCTATGTATCTACCCCGCTCCAATATGATATATAACATCCTCGTCAATCTCCTCATTGCCTTGGATTACAAACCCAAAATATTTAAAATTATCTCTCTTAGGGATGACTTGTGTATCAAGCTTCACGGCTTCACATGCATCCCATCATTGAACTTGCACTCCAAATATTCTATTTTGTCCTGCTCAACTTGAAACCATTAGACTTCACGATTTGTCTCCAAACCCCCAGCCTAGTGTTAACCACGCAACACATCTCGTCAATCAATATTATATCATCTGCAAATAACATATGTCATGGCATCTCCCCTTGGATTTATCGCATTAACACATCTATTGCCAGGGCAAATAAAAATGGGCTAAGAGCTGAGCCTTGACACAGCCCCATCACCACTGGAAAATGTTTCAAGTGTCCACCCACAATCCTTACCCAAGTTTTAGCTTCATCGTGCATAACATGGATATGTGTATAATACCAAAAATTTACAAATATTATATTATGAATATATATTTCAAAAGTAAATAAGTTTTTGTATTAAAAAATTTAAAAGTTGAACAAATCAAATTTAAAAATTAGAGCCCGCATGGACATAAGAAATTTTTACCTTTTTTTCAATTTTTTTTTATTTTTTCGAAATCAGCGTTTGTTCATAAAATTTTAATTTTCACTTGAAGATACACTTTGAAAATTTTCGAAATTTTGAAAAACTCCAAAAAGTAGTTTTTCCAAAAAATTCACTCAAAAACTTAAAAAACAATTTAAAATCCTATTCATGTCGAGACACAACTCTAATTTCAAATAATATTTTCAATTGAATTTTTTTTCACACTTTTTTTGGAATTTTACAATTGGCAAAATACTTTAAATCACCCCTAAACTTGGCTCAGATTATTAGTATCCTCCCCGAACTATGTCCAGTCTCAATTACCCCTCCCCCTCAACTTGGCCTTTTAAGGGCCATTACCATCTAGACGCTGATGTGACAAAAAGTATGGGTGCACTCATCTGCCACGTGGATTTTTCTGTCTATATGGTATTTTTTTGAAAATTAAAATATTTTTTATCTTTTTAAGAATATTACTTTTTTAGATAATTTTTTTCGAATAAAATTTATAATAAAACTTGGATATAACTACATTATTTATGCTAAATATTTTTATTTAGCCAAAAATAATAAAGTTTTGGTTAATATTTTTTTTAATTTGACCCGAAAATAAAGACTTATACAATTGAAATAAATAGTCAAGGCATTTAAAAGATTATAAAAAATACATAGTTGAAATAAATAGTCATTACATCAAAAGAAGAAATAAAAAGAGCCTATAATTGCACTTGTAATTTCTTGCAATTATACACTCTTCTTATTTCTTCTTTTTATGCAATGACTATTTTTTTCAACTGTATATTTTTACTTTTTTAGGTAAAATCTATAAAAAAAAGAAAGAAGTTAGAGTACCGTAATTTAGAGCTATATAAAAAATAATAGCCTCAATAATTAATTTCAAACTATGTTTTATAACTTTTTAGATGTCTTGACTATTTATTTCAATTGTATAAATCTTTATTTTCAGGTCAAATTCAAAAAAAAAAAAAGATTAACTAAAACTTTATTATTTTTGGCGAAATAAAAATATTTAGCCTAAGTAATGTCGTTCTATCCAGGTTTTATTATAAAGTGTATTTGAAAAAAATTATCTAAAAAGTAATATTCTTAAAAAGGTAAAAAAAATATTTTATTTTTAAAAAAAATACCACATAGACAGAAAAATCTATGTGGCAAGTGAGTGCACCCACACTTTTTGCCACATCAGCGTCTAAGGTGATAATAACTCTCAAAAGGCAAAGTTGAGGGGGTAATTAAGACTGAACATAATTCGAAAGGATATTAAAAATCTGAGTCAAATTTACATGTGATTTAAGATATTTTATCTTTACAAGTCCAAACGCTCACTTAAATCCGCCCTCGAAGAGTTCTCTCTTTTCGCATTTCAGAAACTTTTTTTTAAACATAAGTTTTCGGTATGGACCACATTCGAAATTTCAGTTAATTAGTACGAAAAATATGCCAAAGAAAAAGGCGAAAAAGAACAAATACTAATTTGTTTTAGTTTCAGTATCTAAAAGTACGAAAGAGTACACATTGTTCTTGTTATAATGGGTCCCACACTGCAGAAAGTACCACATAGTCTCCACGTTTCGCCACGTGATTGGTTGTAAGCAGGTGACCGTGGGGCCCAAGCGTGAGATTCCCTCGAGAAAATTTAGACTGTACCTTAATAAGGACACGTCGGTCGCAGGTAATCAGAAGGAGTGGGGCGGGCCCATTTTGGAAATTGGTCCTAATATTTTCTGCCACTTGTACTTTGTGGGACCCGATAAGATATGCAGATCCAAGTCAGCCAAAATCAGAAGCTTATGTCACAAAATTCCTCTTTCCCTTTGAAGGAGTAGGAGTCTCGTTTACAATTGCTCTCTTTACATTTTCTTTTTGTTTTTGTTTTTGTTTTTCGTTTTTCCTTTCATTTTTTTGTTGTATTTTTCGCTCGGTTGTTCAATTTAGAGTCCAATTAAATGGTCGTTTAGACATTAGAATTGTAAAATTAAAAAAAAAAAAATTAAGTAAAAATGATATTCGAAAAGTAGAGTTGTGTTTCGACATGAATATCATTCTAGGTTGTTTTTAAAAATAATATTTTGGAGTTCTTCAAATTTTTTAAATATTTCAAAATCTATCTTTAAGTAAAAACTGAAAATTTTATGGCAAACGCTAATTTCGAATAAAAGTGATTTTTTTTTTAAAAAAAGTAAAAAAATTCTTATGTCCAAACGAGCTCTAAGCGTTTGAATTCGCTTAAAAAAGTGACTTTTAAACATAAATAGCTTTTAAACTAAAAAGTAATAGGTTGGGTTATCGAGCTTTTTGCTTTCACTTGTTTTAAGCCCTTTTAAACTTATTTTAACTACTTTTGACTTTACTAAACAATTACAAAAAACGAAAAAGAACTTAAAAACTAATTTGATCAACTTAGAAGCCAATCAAAAATATAAAAATTGCACGGACCGCCCTATTTGGTCGCCCCCATTTAACCTATACCCATTTTTTAAAAAACTTTTAACTTGTACTCACTTTTTAAACAACTTCAGCTCCCTTTCTCATCCTCTTTCTCCTCCTAAAAGTTTTCTCTTTTCTTTTTTCAGAAGGAAGGTTTATCCTTGTATGCTTCTTATTATTTCTCCCGTGAGTTCTATAAATTTTCACGCCAATTTATACATCTGAAACAACCAATTTGCTTTCTTCGTCACTTCCTATCACGTGACATGTATATATATATATATATATATATATATATATATATATATATATATATATATATATATATATATATATATATATATATATATATCACGACCCCAATCTCTATTGTGATGGCGTCCAACACAATTGCTAGGCAAGGCCGACCATTTCAACACTCTCAACCCACATACGAAGCTCATTACCTATTAATAGAGTTAAATTACCAATTTAACATGATTCCAATCCGTGATAATAGATAAACAGTGCAGAAAAATCATAAAAATACTAATACAACCCCCAAAAGATCTTGTGTCTCAAGTCTAGAACCTCTAAATACAACTGAGCAGCAGCCTATACATAAGAAAGTCTAGAATGCGGAAATAGAAGGGATAAGGGGAGAAATCGGGTCCTGCGGACGCCATGCAGCTATCTTGATAACTCCGGTGATAGTCTGTACAACATCAAAACAACTCAACTATGCCTCCGGGATACCTGTATCTGCATACATGGTGCATGGAGTAAAGTGAGTACTCCCACTCAGTGAGTAATAGCAATAAATAACGACTGAAGTTAAGAAAACTCGTAAAAACACTACGCAGTTCTATATAAAAATAATAAGTGCAGTAAAACATATTTTAAATGAAGAAAAACATGTGAATATCCCTCAATCCATTACACAACTCATATACTCCTCTCAATGTCCGGTAATTTACTTATACTGCTGCGGCGTATACTACGGCGTGCAGTCCGATCCAATAATAATAGTCGATTGCGCTCACTGGGGGTGTGCAGACTTCGGAGGGGCTCCTACAACCCAACCGCTATACTATTGCGGCGTGCAGTCCGATCCATATAATATATCACTGCAGCGTGAAGTCCGATCCATATAGGTATATATACTGCTGCGGCGTGCAGCCCGATCCGGCATGTATCAAATACCCTCACAGTGGGGTCCTTGACCCCTCTCAGTCAATATAGAGTCGGCCTCTCGGGCTCACTCAGCTAAGACAGGGTTTCCAACCCCAGGTATTTTTCATTTGGATTGCTAGTTTCTAAAACTGGTTCATATTATGTTTAATAGTTAAGAACATGACTGAAGGTATGATTTCGACAAGTAAAGTGAGGTCAACTAGTACAACATACCCCCTAAGGGTTCAACAGATTGTCACAAGGTCCCAAACATAGCAACCAGCCCAGAATATACTGATATTAACTAAGTCTCAGTCAAAAATACAGTAGAGTCATCAATCGGGATGGACCGAGTCCGAATCCCCAGCAGACAGCAGTAACAAATCCCATGCTCATCATACAACGTGTGTCTGATCTCAACATAGCACCACGTAGTGCAAATTCGGGGTTTCAAACCCTCAGAACATCATTTATAAACTTTACTCACCTCAAGCCGACCGAAATCCTAGCTCGCTTTGCGCTTGCCTCGCAAATCAACCTCCTCGTGCGTAGAATCTGGTCAAAACCACAAGGAATACATTACAATAGGCTAAAGGAACATAACCCAATCGAAAAGACTCGAAAATTATCGAAAATCACGAAGTTGGCAAAACCCGAGCCCAGGGCCCATTTCTTGAAAAATTACAAAATTTACATCACCGAATTCCTTGTCTCGCCGCGAGTCTATACATATCGGAGTCCATTTGACCCTTCAAATTCCATTTTTAAATCACCAAGTTCCCAAGCCCTAGCATTAC
The DNA here is from genome assembly GCA_026770625.1 of Nicotiana glauca. Taxonomy (NCBI): domain Eukaryota; kingdom Viridiplantae; phylum Streptophyta; class Magnoliopsida; order Solanales; family Solanaceae; genus Nicotiana; species Nicotiana glauca. The sequence goes on from MU670444.1 coordinate 33,238, forward strand.
TATCTTTTGATGAATTTCAACCAATTTTCATGTTACATCTATTATAATTTCATGTATTTAGGCCAAGGAACTTACCCCCAATCACCCTAGTCGAAATCCCCCTTCAATTTCGTCCAATAGCTCTCAAGCTCGCTAAAAAATGGTGAAAATAACATAAGCTTCGCTGAACAAAATGAACATTAAAACCCCTTTCTAGCACCAGGGGTTTCCGCTTCTGCGGTCCCCATCCCCGCTTCTGCTGCTTTACCGCTTCTGTGTTTGTTTTTTGCTCCTGCAGAATTTCATTAAAAACGAAGGCCGCTTATGCGGCATATTTTTCCGCTTCTGCGGAACTTCACATCCAGACCAAAATCGCTTATGCTGGCTCGCTTGTGCGACAAAGGTTCCGCTTCTGCGGAACTACCCTACTAGTTCATGAAACGCTTTTGCGACCCTCCTTTCTCTTCTGTGGAACTGCTTCTATGATCCATTTCCACAGAAGCGAAAATGTCAGATACCTGCAATAACCTGCAATTCCTCAACTCAAATTTCATCTCGTTAGCCATCCGAAATTACCCCGAGGCCCCCGGAACCTCAACCAAAGGCTTCAACGCATCCTAAAACATCATTCAAACTTGTTCCAATCATCAAAACACATCAAACAACGCTAAAACCGTTAAATCACATCAGATTCAAATCTAAGTTTCTTAAAAACTTCTAAAATACGCATTTGATAAAAAATCCGACCAAAACACCTCCGAATGACCTGAAATTTTGCGCACACATCCAAAATCACCTAACGGAACTACTTCAACTCTCGGAATTCCATTCTGACCCCCGGATCAAAAACTCACCTACCAACCGGAATTCGCCAAAATATTAACTTCGCCAATTCAAGCCTAATTCTACACCGGACTTCCAAAATCAATTCCGATCGCACTCCTAAGTCACAAATCATCTCCCGAAGCTAGACGAATCACTATCACATCCGAGCCCTCTAACTCAATAGTCAACATCCGGTTGGCTTTTCCAAAACAAGCCTTCATTAAAAAGACTAAGTGTCTCATTTCCATCTAAAACCAATCCAATTCGACTCGTTCACCTCAAATACCGACAATGAAGCATAGAGAAACATAAGATGAGGGAAACAGGGCGGTAACTCACGTGACGACTGGCCGGGTCGTCATAATATATAACTGACTTGGTGATTTATTTGATTAATCACTACTGTTGGACCACATTTCAAGGAAGTTACAAAGACAAAAACTTCAGCTCTAGAGCTGAAGTTCCCCAGTTACAAGGACAAAAACTTCAGCTCTAGAGCTGAGGTTCGCCAGTTACAAACAAAAAATTCAGCTCTAGAGCTGAACTTCAGGCCCGACTACTAGAATACTGAAGTTTTGCGTGATTGTCTTTGCTACTTCAGCCACATATGCTGAAATTATGCAAAAAAGGAGGTACGCTTGCGATTTTTTGCAAAACGGGCACAAGTTAAAACATGACACAAAAAATAAGTATAAATACAAATACCCCGTCAAAAACCCTCTAATTTAAATTTGCACATGAAGGCCCATAATGGAAAATAATAAAATGGTCCCGCTTAAATGCGACTTTTTATTTAATGGTTGAACTTGAGATCTCCGGTAAAAAAATACAAAAATATTTATCATTCCGTCATAATTTTTGGTAGTCCTTTCATTCTTTATTACTATATCTATTGTGTTTTAATTATATTACTCTATTTTGAAACGCTCATTATAACTGTGTTGTTACACCTAGGAATCGGACAAGAATGGAGATATTATTCATTCTTAGCTATAGGTTTCGATTTGAGTTTTGATAATAAAAAGATCTCGGGTACATATTTAAATTAGTAAGACTAGTGTTTTTCACATAGTTATTGGAAAAAAAATTTTGATATTTTTTTTTCCTTTTCTTTTTCATTGTTGAATTGATAAACTTTTTAAAGAAAGATTGGGCATGGCTACGCTTTTTCTTTTAAAAAGAATTTAACTTGAAATCTGAAATGCACAAGAATTACTAGTATTAATGTATACAAATATCAAACATTGCACAAGGAAGGACGTCGTTTTAAAATGATTTAACTACAGGATTCAAATCAATAAAAATTAACCAAAAAAATCAAATCTCTTAAAATACTTAATTTGTTTTATTTTATGTGAAGTATTATTCTTTTGGAGATCAAAGCAAATTGTTCTTTGAAATAAACTCAATTTAAATGTTCAACTTTCACACTTCTCTACGCCTATATATCCTCTAATTAACTTGAACGTCATATTTATCACAAACTATCAAGACATTGTTATGCGAGCTCCATCTCTGATAGTTAATACTTCCCCCGTTGACGTTCACTTGTGCAGTATTCTTATTTTTATTTGTCATTTTTAGCATATCAAAGATATCAATTTCCTTTTTTCATGTTATACTCACAATATTAATTATCCATTTCAAATTATTTTCTCAAAACCATTAAAAATATGCATCAATTAATATAAGTATCATGATAAATTATTTACTTTATTTATTATTTATTAAAGGATGTGACAAATCAAAAAGTGACAAGTAAAAATGAATGGAGAGAGTATAATAATTGTTTATATCCACTGAAAAGCGGACCTACCCTTTGGGTAGGGGAGTCATCCGTGGTCGGTTAATCTCTCTCTATATATATATTAAGGAAGACAAAAGTTGACTTTTAGTGCAATATCTGAGTTCGATTTTAACTCCAATATTTGTTTAAATTTTTATTCGACAATAATATCCCATTAATTTCAAATTTTAGATCCGTGTCTGCAACCACTTACTTAATATGCATGTTTTGGCGGAACATACTACAAATGAAGTACTAGAAGCTTATAAGCTTTTTGAGGGAGTCATTATAAAGCATAATTATGTTTTGCAAAAAAGTAATATCATGTCAACGCTTTTTCATTCTTTTTTGAGACTTCACTAAAGTCAGTCTAACAATTATACTAACCAAGTACCTTCAATGCTTGCATGATTAGCATAATGATCAACCCCCTCCCCCAAGTTCCAAACTTTTTGACGATTTTTTTGGACAAAAAAATATATTTTTAATGTTAAAAAAAAAAAGTTACACAAATAGGTATTTTGCAGTATTATACTGCAAATTACTTTAACGATTTTTTTTTTTTAAATAATTCGCAGTATATTACTGCGAATTATTAAAAAAAAAATTAACGATTAATTAGGACACCAATTATAGTTAAGTAATGCTTAAAATTAACTCAATTTTATGGTTTGCTTAACTTAGAAACTCTAGGTAAGGGTTCTAATTAATCATATAGGGAAGGTTATTAAGATACTCTTTATGATCCGCTAATTACGGTTAACCGGTCAAACTTAAGTTAATTAATACTAAATATAAATTTAATTATATTTTAGAGAATAAAATTCACTCAAAAAATCATCGCTGAAAACATTTGTCTTTGTCTTAAGGAAAAATAATTTGGACTTACATTGTTAAGAAACTGTTTTTTGTCCAAAGAAGATCGTCCTAAAGTCAACTTTAAGTTGTTAAAACCAAACCTCAAATATTGGACAAATTATTTCAGAAATGTTTTTAAAGAAAGCAAACAAAATTGATTTGAATATTTGAAAGAGTAAGAGTAAAATCGTAGATGACAACTACAGTGTGTTAGGAAAACTATTAGAAGAAATTTCAATTTTATTATTACCTTAATGGTTTTAATAAATAGCATCTAATACTTATTAAGATTCTAAAGAGATTCAATTAAGTGTAATTATCTATGTGATAAATAAGTACTTTCACTAAGAAAATAAAATCTGCACAATTAAACAAGATCCAACTAGGATATAATAAACTCAAACTTTAGCAACCAATAACACAACCAAAATAAAATTAGTTAATTGTGAAAAAGATGAAACCCATATGAAAAAGTTATTTTCTTGTAGAAAAATTTAATAATTAATTCGCAGTATAATACTGCGAATTATTTTTTTTTTTAAATTCGCAGTATAATACTGCGAAATACCTATTTGTATAACTTTTTTTTAGTATTAAAAATGTATTTTTTTCTAAAAAATCATCAAAAAAGTTTTGGACTCCTCCCCCACCCACCCCCATCCCCAAAACCTTATCTCGTTTTTACTTTTACTATACTTCAATAATTTATATCAAAATTAGACAAAGTTTTATTACAATATGTTAACTATTAACTCATAGTTTGTTACTACAAGCTATCAAAATCTACTTATTCTTAAAAATATTTTTGTCAGTACTGCTTTACGTAAAAGTATTTTTAAGGAGTTTGTTTGATTGATCAACTTGAAAAGTATATTTTTCAATATTAGAATAGCAATTTCTACTTTATTAAGGGTGTGTTTGGTATAGCGGAAAATATTTTCTTAAAAAATAAGTTGTAATCTTACTTATTTTTTGGTGTTTGGTACGCAAATTAAGAAAATAAATTTTTTAGAGTATTCATAAACTATTTAGATACAATAAACGTGAAATCATAAACTTTTGAACTAACAACCTTCTGAACCCACAAATTTTATAAACTTTTAAACCGCTAAACTTTTCGAACTCGTAAACTCTATAATTTATAAATCCATAATCTTCCAAACACATAAACCTCTGAACTCATAACTTTGGAACTTGTAAAATTTTGAACCTGTAAAATTGAAAAATAAAAAACCAAAAATGAAAATTATAAAAAATTATTTTTTGCCGAGGTGGGGGTGTTGGGGGTTTGGGGGACGGGGGGATTGAGGCCGAGGGGGTGGTGTAGAAAAATAAAAAAAATAAAAAA
>MU670444.1:39735-71394 GCA_026770625.1 Nicotiana glauca
GAAGAAAAGAAACTTTTTTGGAGAGGGGGGCAGGGGAGAGGTGGGGTAGGGGAGAGAATGGGGAGGGGGTTGGGGAGATGTGAGGATAGGTGGAGTTTTCGGAAAATATTTTCCTAATTTTTTGTAGAGAAGTCATTTGCTCCAATTTTAGAAAAATATGATATCTAGAAAAATATTTTGTACAACCAAACAACAGAAAATGAAAAAGTATTTTCCATAAAATATTTTCTGCCATACCAAACACACCTTAAAGGATCTGACTTTTGACTTCACTTAAGCTCAGCCAAATAAGTTCAACAATCATGTATAAAAGTAGAAAACATGTAAAAATGAGAAGAGAGAGTATTAGTATATACGACTAGTGTTTGATACACAGGGCAATGGAATAGTGACGGAAATGAAAAAGGAAAGGAAAAGAAAAGAGAATGCAAGATAATATGGGGCAAAAAGTAAAGTGGCTTTTCATTCATAACCTCAAAGAGGATAATTGCAACCTATATATAGTGTAAATTCATGAGAATAACCTAAGAATTACAGTTGGATAATATGCTAAATCTGCCATCTCAGTACAACTTTAGGCAGGACCTAATTGGTCTAGGAAAAAAAATTAAGGGGTTAATGTGTAATATAGAAAACTTCTAATTCAAAAGGTAAGGGACTGAAATAAATATATCTAAAACTCAGAAATCCTAACTAATTAACCGTTATGTCTCAACTGGACATCGCGATGTACAACTTACGCAAGCTTCTCTGTTTCACTCCATATCCGATCCCCCTCGTCAAGATCTTCCTTGTCCTCAAAGAAGAAAGGAAGGAAGGAAATCGAACCCTTAGGGAGTGATAATCTTCCTAGGTGGCCTGCTCGGGAGAAAGTTAATCCTATTGTATCAGAACCTGCGTGACTGCCTTGGTCCCTTTTTGGACCATACGTCGATCAAGGATTTTCAGAGGATTTGGACAGTAGGGACTGTAGATGTCAAGGACAGGAGGATGGGATATATTGGTAGGTAAGTTGTGACACAATTTGAGTTGGGAGACATGGAAGGTGGGATGGAGAAGTAACTGTGGTGGGAGAGACAATTTGTATGCCATAGAGCCAATTTTATGTAAGATTTGGTACGGTCCATAGTATTTAGCTGAGAGCTTTGAGAAGTGGGAAACTGATAGTGTCACTTGTCTGTAGGGTTGGATTTTGAGATAGACCCAGTCGCCCACTTTGAATTGTCTATCTGAGCGATACTTGTTAGCTTGAGCAGTCATTATCTGTTGTGCTCGTTGGAGGTGATGTTTGAGGAGTTGCAGTTTGAATTCCCTGGCCAGGAGACTTCTATCCACTTCTTAAATAGCCGATTCACCTGCTATATAGGGTAAATGGAGGGGGATAGGCTGGCCATACAAAGCCTTATATGGTGTAGTTTGTGTGGAGGAGTGAAAGGTAGTGTTATACCACCATTCAGCAGAAGGAAGGTAGGAGCACCAGTCAGATTGTGAATCAGAACAGAAATATCTGAGGTATGTTTCTTGGCATCGATTGATGATCTCTGTTTGGCCATCAGTTTGGGGATGGTATGTTAAGGATGTGTTGAGTGTCACCTTATGCATAGAGAACAGTTCCTGCCAAATTTTACTGGTGAGTATGGGGTCCCTATCACTCATTATATCTTCAGGCATGCTATGAAGTTTGTGAATCTGTTTATGAATAATTTGGCCACATCTGATGCTGAATATGGGTGAGAGAGACTTAGGAAATGGGCATACTTAGTGAGTCTATCGACTACTACTAGGATCACAGTTTTGCCTTTTGATTTAGGTAGCCCCTTAATAAATTCCATGCTGATGCTATTCCAGGCTGTGACTGGCAATTTCAAGGGTTGTAGGACTCCTGGGTAGGGGGAGAAAGAATAGAATGTCGCAATAAAAGCTTTATTCAAGGCGTCAACAAAACACTACCGTCTGTTCCAAAAACAAAAGCCCTTTAGCGCCCCAGGACGGGAGTGCGGGATGGCCCTACGCGTAGGCAACATCAACACCGGCTCTACAAAGTCAGAATCGAATCTTTCTGTTAGCTTTCCCAATTCATTCGTGAATAATAATTCAAGAGCGTGAAGCGAGTACTTCTAGCTGCTTCGCCTGCTTCTTATTATGACGGCTATGTTTTCTTGGCGAAAATGAACGAAAAGCGAGATAAGCGTTCTATTTTCTCATACTTATGGCTTTGGCAAATGTCACAACCATTGACATAAGTATGAACATATTCTCTCAAACCCTTCCAGTATAATAGTGATGCTATCCTCATGTAGGTTTGTTCAATCCCAGAGTGTCGTCCCTTGGGGAAGTCATGCCACATCTGTAAAATGTTCTTCTTCAAGGTAGGGTCTGGACCAATCACCAACTTGTCATGCCTTCTGAGTTGCTCATGAATGAAGGTGTAGCCTTGTACCTCCGTACCTCCCTTCTGGGACTGAATTAAAGCAGTCAAGTCTGGGTCTAAGTTCCAACTCTGAGTGATTAAGCTAAGCAAGTCGGTTTGAACAGAAGATAAGGTGAGGGCATCTAGCTCAGTTGCAGACAATCTAGACAAGGCATAAACCACCTTGTTTTCCTTACCCTTGTTATATTCAATGATGAAATCATATTGCATCAGCTTTGCTATACATTTCAGTTGTGACCCTATATGCAGTTTCTATTCGAGAAGGAACTTTGGATCCTTTTGGTCAGTCTTCACTATGAAAGGTCTGCCAATCAGGTATTGAGTCCATTTTGTTACCGCTATAACTAATGCCAAGAGCTCTTTGTCGTACACTGATAGTGTCTGGTGATGAGGTGAGAGACCTTTAGTCAAGTAAGTTATTGGTTGACCCTTTTGCATCAAAATTTCACCAATACCATCGCGCAAACATCAGTTTCTACTACAAAAGGTGTAGAGAAATTAGGTAATACTAGCACTGGAGGAGAAGTGAGAGCTCCTTTTAGATTTTCAAAGGATGAAGTAGCTTGAGGAGGCCATTTGAAACTATCCTTCTTGAGTAAATCAGTAAGTGGTTTGCTAATAACTCCATAGTCCCCGATGAACCTTCTATAGTACCCAGCTAGGCCTAAAAAACCGCTTAGTTGTTTGATGTTAGTAGGTTTAGGCCATCTTTGTATTGCCTCAATTTTCTTGGGATCAGTTGTCACTCCTTCAGCAGAAATATAATGTCCCAAGTACTCAATCCTAGTTGCTGCAAACACACACTTACTCCCGTTTGCAAAAAGATGATATTGCACCAATAACTCAAAGGTAAGTCTGAGGTGATGTTCAAGCTCATCTAGTGTTTTACTAAACACTAGAATATCATCAAATAATACTAGGATGAACTTTCTTAAATATTCCTGAAAAATATGGTTCATAAGTCCTTGAAAACTAGATGGAGCATTAGTCAACCCAAAGGACATGACCAAGTATTCATAGTGCCCTGAGTGTGTCTTAAAAGTTGTCTTGTGCACATCAGAAGGTGCCATTCTGATTTTGCGATAGCTTGCCCTGAGATCTATCTTTGAGTAAATTTATGACCCTCCAAGTTCATCTAATAACTCTTCAATGATAGGTATGGAAAATTTATGCTTTATAGTGACCTTGTTTAAAGCCCTATAATCTACCCACAACCTCCATGAAACATCCTTTTTCCCAACTAAGACATCATGTGAGGCATAAGAGCTAGAGCTCTACTGGATTATCCCTTGGGCCATCATCTCTTTCTCCATGTATTCTATCATATCCTTTTGTATTGGGGAGTATCTATAGGGTCTAGAATTGATAGGGGCACTACCTTAAACCAAAAGAATGCGACGGTCAAACACCCCTCTTGAAGGAGGCAAATGTTTAGGCTCTTTGAAGAGTAGGTTATATTCAGTGAGTAATGTATGGATGGTGGCAGAGATTTCTTCTTGTTGCTAAGAATTTGTAGTTGAGGTTATGGGAACAGAACATACCTTGATCATGAAGATCTGGGCAGTATCAATAGGGATATTATGCAAAGCCTTTGTATCAACAGTTTTAAATGAAGTGTAAATGCCCTGCAAGGTGACAACCTTCCCATGATAGAGAAAGTGCATGAAAAGCTTCTCAAAGTTGTCCTTAATGTCTCCTAACTTGCACAACCATTTAATTCCCAACAAAATATCACAGCTTCCTATAGGGAGCACTAGAAAATCATCTTGGAAAAGGACCCTTTGCATGAGCCATTTGAAGCCTTTACTTCCCTTAACAGATTGAATAATCCTTCCATCATCTATAGATTCATCCTGAGGGTGTATTTGATTGATTATGCAACATATTCTCTTGGCAACCTTCTCATTGATGAAATTGTGGGTGGAACCACAATCAACGAGAACATTAATAGGATTTTGCTCAGAGAAACCATCTATTCTGAGGGTTCTGTAGCATACCATTCAAGGCTTGTAGAGAAATCTCACAATTCTCAACAAGGTCTGCTAATTCCTAAGGTTCCTCAGTATCCTCAATTTTCACCCGTGTCTCCTCACTATCTTTCAGCTCTTCAGGATTTATTCCATAGAGTATAGATGCCTTTTTTCCTTGCACCTATGCCCTGGTGTGAACTTGTCGTCACAGAAAAAGCATAGGCCCTGAGCCCTTTTTTCATCCATCTCAGCTGGAGTCAATCTTCTCTTTCTGAAACCATCTAAGTTGGCAGTGACAGCTGGTCTGTAAGTAGGGGTAGCAGCCCTTGTCCACCCAGTGGAGATTTGTTCTTGAGATGTTTTTACAGCAGAGTGTTGATGCATTGCATAAGCTACCTTAATTGCCTTACTATGTGCAATAAAGCTGGCCTCATGTAGCCTAGCCAAGTCGTAAGCTTGTGGTAAGCTGGTAGGATTTCCAATTCTCACAGCATTCCTGATTTCAGGTTTAAAGTTGTTCAGGAATATACTAATAGCATGTTCAACTGACAGATTCATCCTAGTCATTACACTGTTGAAAGCCTTTTGGTAATCCTTCATACTCCCAGTATGCTTGATGTTCATAACCTCAATCATGGGATCAGAGTATTCAACTCCAAACTATCACACAAAGCCCACAAATATCCATCTCAAGTAGGGAGTGGCATTTGTCCCCTACTCCTCATATAACCTAAGTGCCATTGCAGAGCATCACCTTTAAAATGCATTGACAGTAGCTTTATTTTTTGCGATATAGTATGGTCTTCATCAGAAAAAAAAAAAACTGCTCTACTTTGTACAGCCATGTCCTGAGATCCTCACCATTAAACTTGGGAAATTCAACCTTGTGGTACTTGGTAAAGGGAATGTTGGGCAATGTCACATTGTGAGTGTTTGAGCTGTGGAATTGGTTGGTGGTGGGAACCGTCTGATAAGGGTAGGGAGTGGATACATATGGAGTTTGGTGATATAAGGGTGGGGGCATATGTGTGTTTGGATTGTAATTTGCAGAGGGAAATTGGCTGGGTTGATTATAGGTCTGGTTGTATAGAGGTGGTGGTAATAGTGGTGAGCTTTGAGGTTGTGGGTTTGGATAATACCTTCCTTGCTGACTAGGGAAGTGAGGTAATAATGGAACAGTTGTTCTAGGAAAAAGGTTTTGGAAGGTTTGTAACCTCATAGCCGGGGAAGGAGAAGATTGTATCTGGGAGGTTCTGGGATGATGAATGTGCAGAGGAGGATTAGGGTTTATGGAGACTGGAGGAGCTGAGGTTGCTAGGTTGGGGTTCGAGTGAACTTGAGAGCTAAAAGGGGATGAGCTGGTAGCAGGGGGTTCATAGTCATTGCAGATGTACTAGCTCCATGGAAACTAGGGGAAACTAAATCACCAAAATCAAATGGTTTATCATTCGGAGAGTAGATATCACCTCCACTTTGAGTTACAGATTTTTCACGTTTTGGCCTCTTTCCTCCATGGATAACTTCGTTGAGCACTTCTTTGAGCTCACTCAAAGCTTCCTCCTGATTCTTGTTGCTCTACTCTTGGTTTGCTTCTAACAGATCTTGTCTAGTTGTGAAGCTTGACATATCAAGTGAAATTTTCTTGAGCACCTTCATAACGTTACTATTACTATCAGCCATGGTCATACACAGAGCCAAGAAAATGCTCTGATGCCATTGATACATAGGGCAATGGAACAATGAAGGAAATGAAAAAGAAAAGGAAAAGAAAAGAGAATGCAAGATAAAATAGGGCAAAAAGTAAAGTGGTTTTTCATTCATAACCTTAAAGATGATAATTACAACCTATATATAGTGTAAATTCATGAGAATGACCTAAGAATTACAGTTGGATAATATGCTAAATCTGCCATCTCAGTATAGCTTTGGGCAGGATCTAATTGGTATATGACAAAGGAAATTAAGGGGTCAATGTGTAATATAGAAAACTTCTAAATTAAAATGTAAGGAACTGAAATAAACATCTCTAAAAACTCAGAAATCCTAGCTAATTGGCCGTTATGTCTCAGCTGAACACCGTGATGTACAACTTTCGCAAGCTTCTCTGTTTTACTCCGTATTAGTATTACATAAAATGTTTTAGTACTTCAACTATTTAAAAAAAAAATAACAGTAAAGATTCAATCAACACTTCTTTTGTGTCAATCAACTACTATGCATGTTCGCCCATTGATTTTGCGTTATTGCTTTCTAATTAATCCCACTATATATAATTCAGAATATTAACATTTAATTATGCTTCTGCTTCCTTAGGAGATATCCTTGTGGATTTGTAGGGCCATAATTTGTAAAAAGAAATAGCAAAAATTATATTAAAATGGATCAACACAAAACCGTAGATTTTAAAATCGTTTCTTGTACTTTCTAGTGGAAGCTAACATCATATTCCCATTAAAAATGAATAATTGGGAAATATAAAAATTTCTACTTCTTTAATGATAAATGTTAAAAGAATAGAGAGTTTCTTCTATTAATTGACTCTTTCAGTCAAATCATGCAAAACATATTTCATTTCTCTATTTGGCAAAAGTAAAAAACATGGAAAGACTGTTTATTTTAGTGGGTGCATCAGGAGCTGTAGTGCAACGCTTAGGCGAGAAGAAAACGTTAAATTGCTCGTAGCCAACATAATTTTTTGCTAATTCGTCATTAAGCAGAATCAACGACAAATTTTACTGTTTTACTGTATAATTTGTTCGTCGCAAATTCATACCTTTTAGTAATGCACGATGTATATTCCTCTTTAAAAAATTGAGTTAATATATTTAAACATAAAATATATACTAGTTGATCTTAGGTATAAAAGATCGTTTCTTGAATGCTGCTTCAAAATATAATTTAATTATTCATATTTGAAAACCATTAACTTGATTGATTCAAACTCATATCGAGTAATTCAGTACTAAAAAAATAAGACACTTCTAATTGAATAGTTTTATATTCTCAGGACTAGAATTCGAACTTTAAAACTGCAACCATTTCACTATGGTCATAGCAATTATTTCTAGATGAAGACCCCATAACCTTAAATTAAAATAGTAGAAAGAGAGAAGTCTTTTTGTATTATCCTTGGATATATAGTGGACTTAATCAATGCCCAAATTCCAATATGTCATAAAGAACAGATTGATATCCACTTAGTTGGCTAAAGTTATATATATAGTGACATAATTTGGTATTGGTGGATGACAGTTTGAAAGCATTGATGTATACTTTTTTTTTTTTTTTCAATTTAGCATAAATATTAAACTATATATAACTCTACATACATGTGTTATATATGTCTTTTCTTTGGGGAAGAGATAAAAAGTTGGAAAAATTGTTAGCGAGATTAATTATTCGGAAAAAGGGTTAAAATTGTCCTTGAAATATTGTTCAAAATCATCCGTTTTACTATTTGATTAATTGAATCCCTACTGTTATACTTTCGTTCATATCTATCTTTAATTTAGATGGCTAACCACACGTCACTCCTAGATTTGAATGTGAACTAACTACGTGTTATTAGGGCAGTGACGGACCCAAAATTTCGTACAAATTGGTTCAACGAAAAACAAAGTTAATTGACGATAGAAATTGTATCAACAAGGGGGATTTGTCTGGCGCTTCTTCTTTAGGTTCATAATGCTGCCTTAAATGAACTATATAAAGAAGATGAGGTCCAAAATTTATTTATTGTCAAAAATTAGGGCACTAAACTTAAAACTTTTAACAAAAAAAAAAAACAATTATTTTAACTAAAAATGTTAAAAATTTATATATCTAATTTTTATTCAAACTTTAAAAATATTCTATTTCACAATTTAGTCTTTTATTAGACTCTAATAAATTTAACAAATAACAAAGTTGTTAATTTACAAAAATAGGACAACAAAAAAGTAAAGAGTTACTCTTAAAATAAACTGGTACAAGCAATAAAAGAAGATAACTTTAAAGTGAACTAACAAATTACGTCACATAAAGAAACAATTTAGGATAAACTAGTTTAATATGAACTAATAAATTAGAATTAGTTTGATGATTTGCACGTGTATATTTTATAAAAAAATAATACAATATTTTAATTTATAAAATTTTTTGATCTTCTGAAGTTAAAGATTGTAGATTAATTCTTATTGGATATGAGTAGAATAAAATAGAAAAAAAAAATTAGAAAATAAAGAATAAAAAAAATAGAACACACTAAAGGAATAAATTTGCTAGCTGTTCAATTTAAAAGAGAATTAACTACAATGCTAGACCCCAATTTATTAGGCCTTTTAGCATTAAGTGGACAGTCCACTAGAGATGAAGAATAAAACTACATCAATGGTTGCCTTCCACAAGTCTCGGACTCTCGAGAGTTCATTTAATTTTGTAAAAATTGCACGGGCGCCCTAGGGCGCCCCTTTTTAACCTGTAGCCGCTTTGTCTTTTTGTTTGTATCCGTACTCACTTTTAAAAAAATTTCAGCTTCCCTTTATAACTGAGAAACTTCAGCTCTAGAGTTAAAGTTTCCGGGCTACTAAACAAAAACTTCAGCTCTAGAGCTGAAGTATTTATTTTATAACTGGGAAACTTCAGCTCTAGCTGAAGTTTTTTATTTTATGACTGGCAAACTTCAGCTCTAGAGCTGAAGTTTTTATTTTATAACTTGAAAGCTTCAGCTCTAGAGCTGAAGTTTCCGGGTTACTAAACAAAAACTTCAGCTCTAAAGCTGAAGTTTTTATTTTATAACTGGCTAGAGCTGAAGTTTTCTAGTTACAACATAGAAAACTTCAGCTCTAGAGCTGAAGTTTCCTAGTTACAACATTAAAACTTGGTTACAAAGACAAAAACTTCAGCTTTAGAGCTGAAGTTTCTATGTTGTAACTAGGAAACTTCAGCTCTAGAGCTGAAGTTTTCCGGTTACTAAACAAAAACTTATAATATAAAACTTCAGCTCTAGAGCTAAAGTTCGCGAGTTACAAAACAAAAACTTCAGCTCTAGAGCTGAACTTCAGGCCCGGCTACTAAAATGCTGAAGTTTTGTGTAATTGCCTTTGCTACTTCAGCTCCGTGTGCTAAAATTATGTGAAAAAACGGGTACGCTTGTAATTTTTTTTGCAAAGCGGGCACAAATTAAAATGTGGCACAAAAAGCGGGTATAGATGCAAATTCCCCACAAAAGGTCAACATGTGTCAAGTGTGTTCAACGAATAAGTATATACTCATTTTATAGAATTTAACCTATATAAAATATCAAAAATTTTCAGCGAACCGGATTCATTTGAATCCTCTTTGTAAGGAAATTTAGTAGATAATATTGACTAAGAACAAGAAAGAAGAAGACTACAACTTATCAAAAATACTGTGCCATGACAAGCCACTGCCTTGAAAGCGATTTCGGCCCGATTAGGTGCAAATCGTTAAGACCGGTCGCTCCCCAAGGTTCCACAGCACCTCCAAACACGTGCACTCGTGGCTGGAAGTTTAGAATTTGCACAAAACAGTTGCCCAGAAAGAAGAGAAGATGAAGGTATTTTCTGTAGTTGTTACAAAAATTAAAGAATATTGTAAGAAGAAAAGTAATAATTAGCAAGATGGATTCTCGAATAAGATTGAGTGATTATGAAGGCTAATCCATAACTTATTTATAGGCAATTAAGGAGGTTGCATGAATGACTAGTGTCGAGAGTCTTTTGACACTTGTCCCATTATATTAATCCACTTGGCTCCAATATTGACAAGTGTGTCTTGTCTTCCATGCATGAAGACATATGATAGACTTGTATAGCCATTCAAAACTTTGCTTTAAAGCTTTATGCAAGAGGCCACTGGGAAATAGATAGGGCATAAAAAAACTCATGGCTATTGGTTGTGAATGGAATTTAAAAAAAAAAATTTTGACTTTGCATTTTGAATAATTCTAACAATACCCCACTAATGCAAAGACAAAACTACAACAATTCTGGGCAAAAGAAGGAACATGTACTTAAGTGTCAATATTTTTCAATTTGAATTGAAACGTAGTGAAATGAGGCAATGACTAACATCCACAAAGTGAAGTACTCTTGTACTGAATGGACATTAATTGAGTCCCCCCGCAACACATACTATATCGTGAATTTTATGCAAACTCTGCGATACTAACAAAGTACTTTTATGGTCATGCACATACCTTGGGTCTCATGAGTGCTCTAGAAAGACATCCCAAGTCTTTCATAAAAGGCAACCGCACCTTTACACCCACGTAGGTGATTCCATCAAGTCTATCTGCACATAGACTACCTTAAGGCTATGGAATCATTAATAGCAAAATAAGCTCAACCTTATAAAGCACTACTACACGCCATAGGAATAGGAAATGTAGTGCATATTGAGGTCTCATATGGCTTCGTTCGACCACAAATGGGTAAATGAGTTTACAACCTTTAGGTAAATGAGACAAGTCCAAGTGTGATTAGAAACTATAGAGTCTAGTTTACTTTTAGTAGCCTCTTTCCAAAAATTAGCATCTATTGACTTCATTGCTTCATTGTATGTCTTGGGGTCTTCTTCTATTAAATATATTGACACTAGTTCATGACTCAAAATATCAAGATCAATATTTTCAGTCAAGAAAGTTGTAATAAAGTCAGGACCAAAGCTAGCTTCAATTCTACGCCTCTGACTTCTTCTAAGTTTATTTTCATGCTCATTAGCAGTAACTCTAGAAGAACGTACAATATGAGAGTTAATAGACATAGATGTAGAAGCATTATTCGGCACATCACTATGCACATTATTTTTCAATGAAAAAACATGCTAAAAAACTCTGCACCTCTGGATTCACAAATAAAACTACCATTCAAAGACACAAATCTGTATGCAGCACTATTTTGAGCATAACCAATGAAAATAACATCAAAAGTTTTGGGTCAAACAGTTACTTGTTTAACATCAGATAGATCAACCTTAGCCAAACACCCCCACACTTTAAAAATTTTTAAGTTAGAGGCAAACCCTTTCCATAACTCATATGGATTTTTATCTAACTTCTTACGATAGACTTTATCAAGAACATGGTATGCAGATAAAATAGCTCTCCCCCCCCTCCCCCCACATATTATCAGATAAACCTAAACTCAAAAGTATAAAATTCATCATTTCCTTAAGGGTTCTATTTTTCCGTTCAGCTACACCAATTTGTTGGGGAGTATAGGGAGCACTAACCTCATAGATAATAACATTTTTCTCACAAAAGGCTCTAGAGTATTAGTATTATATTCACCACCCCTGTCAGATCTAAGCCTCTTAATTTTTCTGTCTAATTGATTCTCTACTTCTGCCTTGTATTTCAAAAACATGCTTTCAACCTCATCTTTTGACTTAAGAAGATATACCTTAGTGTAGGGGTGTCAATTTGAGCCCAAACCCATTCAACTCGCCCAACCCGTCCATAAATTAATGGGTTGGGCTACAAATATATTAGCTCATGGGTCAATTTGGGCTGAGCCCAAGCTAACCCATTATTTTTATAGCCCATTCTGACTCATTGAGCAGCCCAAATACAACCCATAAAACTAACCCAAAACAAAGAGATTTCAACCCAACTTATCTAGAAATTTACTTAGTTGCCCAATTTTACTTTTTTTTTTTTTTTATATTTTCAATTTTCTATTCTTTTATTTTTCTACACCACCCAGCCACCCTACCCCCTACTCCACCCCCGCAAACCATCTAATTTTTTTTATATATTTTATTTTCTGTCCTTTTATTTTTCTACACCACCTAGCTACCCTACCCCTACCCCCCCAAACCCCCTCAATTTTTTTTTTACTTTTTTTCTTGTATTTTTAGTTTTCTACTTTTTATTTTATTTTTCTACACCACCCACACACCCAATCCCCTTAAACCCCCTCCTGCACGCCAGCACAAACCCCCTTAATTTTTTTTTGTATTTTTAATTTTCTGTTTATTTTGTTTTTCTGCACCACCCAACCTCCTAATCCCCTCCCCCCACCCAACCCCCNACCCTGCACCCCCCTCCCCCCAACCAGTAAAAAGATTTTTAACTTACACATTTTAAGATAAAGACTTTTTTATGCAAGATGAGCATGACTCTAAAATATGGGTCAAGTTGGGCGGGTTAGGTTATGACCCATTGTTTAGCCCATCTTGACTCAGTCCATCTTAGCCCAAGTACACTTTGGGCTGGATTGAGCAATGATCCATTTATTGACCGGTGCAAATTCAGCCCAACCCGCCTATTTGCCACCCCTACCTTAGTGTATCTAGAAAAGTCATCTACAAAGGTGATGTAGTATTTCTTTTCACCTTTACTAACAGTGTTCTTGAAATCTGTTGAATGTACTAGTTCAAGCAATTTAATTTTTCTACTAGTTATATTTTTAAAAGGCTTTTTGGTCTATTTTGCTTCTACACAAACAGGATACTTAAAAAAATTATCAACATTAAATGCAAGAATTAGTTTCATTTTTTAAGTCTTTTAATAGAAGAAATATTAACATGACCTAGTCTACAGTGCCACAAATTAATAGACTCAGCAATATAAGCATAATTGAAAGTACTAGCATTATTAGTAAGTCTTGAGCAATGTTCAGCATAAATAAACCCCCACTAAGGTAACTCTTTCCAACAAAGTCTCCCCCACGAGAAATAACAACTTTATCAGATTTAAAAATAAGTTTAAGACATACCTTGTTGAGAAGCGCAACAGAAACTAAGTTTGTACGAAGGGGGGGTACATACAGAACATTGTTCAAAGCTAATATTTTTCCAGAAATTAATTTAAGAAGAGTTTTTCCCTTACCCATAACTCCAGATGTAGTAGAGTTATTCATGTAGACACACTCACCATTAACAAATTCCTCAAAGTCGTGAAAAATAGCTCTTTGTTGGCACAAAGATGCCTTGAAGCGCCTGTGTCCAGTATTCAGTCAGTCTTGTTAGCCACCATGTTCGCCTCAACAACCACAACAACAATAACATCGTCAACAACAACAAGATTAGCAACATTAGGATTATTAGCAATAATATCAACAGGAGGACCGTTAAACATAACATAATCAAATTTTAATTGTTCAAAGAAAATTAAAAGTTTCTAGGACCAACGCTTATAATTATTTCCATCTAAAGGCTCAAACTTTGAGAGATCAGGAAGTGTTTTATTCAAAGTGATGGTCAGTAGTCAATATTATATGCAAAATCGCTTTCAAATTGTAAGGATAATGAGAAGATAATATTGACTAAGAACAAGAAGGAAAGAAGACTATAACTTATCAAAAATATTGTGTCGTGTCAAGCCACTACCTTGAAAGCGATTTCAGCCCGACTAGGTGCAAATCGTTAAGACCGGTCGCTCCCAAAGGTTCCACAGCACCTCCAAACACGTGCACTCGTGGCATGAAGTTTAGAATTTGCAAAAACAGTTGCCCAGAAAGAAGAAAAGATGAAGGTATTTTCTGTAATTGTTACAAAAATTAAAGAATATTGTAGGAAGAAAAGTAATGATTAGCAAGATGGATTCTTGGTTAAGATTGATTGATTATGATGGCTAATCCATAACCTATTTATAGGCAATTAAGGAGGTTGCATGTATGACAAGTGTCGAGAGTCTTGTGACACTTGTCTCATTATATTAGTCCACGTGGCTCCAATATTGACAAGTGTATCTTGTCTTACATGCATGAAGACATATGGTAGACTTGCATAACCATTTGTCAAAGCCATTTTAAGGCATCATGCAAGATGCCACTTGGAAATAGATAGGACATAAAAAACTCATGGCTATTGGTTGTAAATGAAAATTCAAAAGAAATTTTTTGACTTTGCATTATGAATAATTCCAACACTCTTGACTCTAAGTGGGTTTGCCTCTGCATTAGGGGCTAGCCACATTCAAATTGGGGAGTGACACGGGGTTAGCCGTCTAAACTAAGGGTAGATTTGAACGAAAGTATAACGGTAGGGGATCATCAACAAAACAGTGAAATGGAGGACAATTTTAAATAATATTCGATAGTACACGGACAATTTTGACCCTTTTCCATTTGGAAAAGGCATAAAAATGCCACTCAACTTTTAGAAATGGTCTATCCATGTCATCCGTTAAAAAAATATTCATTTCATGCCATTGCCGTTAAAGAAATGACCCATCCATACCATTATTGACTAACAACAGTGGCATGTATGGGCCAAATAAAAATTGAGACGTTAGTCAATAATGGCATGAATGAGCCATTTCTTTAACGACAATGGCATGAAATGAACATTTTTTTTAACGGATGACATGGATAGACCATTTCTAAAAGTTGAGTGACATTTTTAGGCCTTTTCCGCTTTTCCGTTAATTATTATCAATTATAAAAAAAGGTTATCCCATTATACATTTTCATTCACTAGTAATTTCATTTCTATATTCTCTCTCAATAATATTATTTTGTGGGCATTATGACTCAAGTCTACAGGAATATAAGAATCTTCCCATTTTTAGACATTTCAAAATGCTTGAGACGTCATTCCACGAATTATATTATTTAAAATTCAAATTAATTTAACTTAAGAAATTCAGATTAATTGAACATTACCAGAGTTGTGGAGTTATCACTTTCCCATAGAATATTCTGAGAAATTATATTTTATAGTCCTCTGTCAGATAGTTCTGCGTAAATTTCCATTTTTGTTATAAATGTCAGGAATCTTATAAGGAGATGCTAATATATTTCTAAAGAAAAAAATAGTATTTTATTTTTGTGAACTTGATATTAATTAAGAAATAGTATTGTGAATCAAATCATGAGAGTCTTAGAGCAACGATAAAGTTATCTCCGTGTGAGGTTACGGATTCAAATTGTGAAAGCGGTCACTAATACTTGTATTAGGGCAGACTGCCTATATATATATCATACGGCCCTTTACGTCTCCGTCCTCGAATCCTAAGTAAATGCAAAATATTTTGTACACCAACCAGCGTTACAGTGAATCAAACGTAGCTTATCGCCTGGCTGTCCATGTGAATTATTTGATGGAATAAGTTGTCTTTCTTCTATCTCACATTAGCTGTAATTAATTATAGAGTTATTAGACAATAATTGTATGCTTCTAAGTATCAACTAAATGATGTTGAAATCATCTTCATCATATTATATTTGTTGACCCTTCAAATATATCTTTTTTTTTATTTAATATTCTCGAGAGTACGTTTTCCTTTTATTATTGTCGAGATTTTGCTTTCCTTGAGTCGAGGGTCTATCAGAAACATCATCTCTACCTTCACAATGTATACATACTACTCTCCCCAAGAATTATACCGGGAATAGCATTGGCAAAATGGTTAAAAGAAAACAATTAACCAACCATATTATCCACTAAAGAATGGTTTGGATAATGAACTTTTTAAAAACAGGTCAAATATGAATGAGAACTATATTATTTATTTAGAAAATGGATAACTAATGGATAATTAACTAATGAGTTAAACTTTTATATTTGTAAAACCTCAAATTGGGAATTCTTCAAATTTGTGAGACTAGGAATTCTCCTAAAAGTGATCATATTCAAGAAGTCATGGATAATATGAAATATCCATATTATCTGTCGGTTAACCCTTTTTTAGCCATATTAAATATGGGTCGGGTCGGAATATTTATCTGTTTTGCATTACTTGTATTCGAGCCAACTCATACCCGACTCGACCATTTGCCACCCTTAACTGGAATTGTTATTGTTGTTGCTGTTAATTTCGAGAGCACGTTAATCATCTAAAATACAAAAGTGTCAATGGATAAAAAATATGAAATTACTTTAAATTTTTTAAAAGGAGAAGTACGTTTAAAATAAGGATTTAATTATATATATCAACATTATGAAGTTACTTGTAAACTATATAAATAAATTGATTGTGTAAATATATTTTATATCATCAGAGAATAGAAGTTAAATTCATATAGTAAACATTATAGTTAACAAAGTCGAAAAAAATGAA
The DNA here is from genome assembly GCA_026770625.1 of Nicotiana glauca. Classification (NCBI taxonomy): domain Eukaryota; kingdom Viridiplantae; phylum Streptophyta; class Magnoliopsida; order Solanales; family Solanaceae; genus Nicotiana; species Nicotiana glauca. Next base: position 56,144 of record MU670444.1, read on the forward strand.
TTTACTTAATTATCACTTAAAAAAAGAGTTTCACATCTAACATACCACTAGGAGACAAAATTGATATTTATAAGATTTGCAGACAATAAAAGAATATATTCTGGGCATAATATATTCTTCAGTATATAAACCAAGAAAGAAAATAAAAAAAGGGCATGAAAAGTCTATCAATTCTCCTACACAGAAATATTAATAAGAATTACAAAAAAAAGTAAAAAAAAAGAAGAGAGTATTACAGATGTCCTAATATAGAACTAGTTTTATTATTTATATAATTTTTAGCTATGGCCAATGGGACCTAAGTAACCTACCATGTGCAAGAAAGAAGCAAACAAATCCCACTCAATCTGGAAATTACAATCTTTTTTTACGTATAAAGATTTGGTAATTTGGGCTTTCCCATTAAAATTTCCATAGTTTTGTGCAAATAATCATTAAAATATTTAAAACTTCTGAAAGGCTTCTATCTTCATCTTTATATATGGGAGCACAAGTAAATCCCTTGGAGCAATGATTTTTTTTTCCCCTTCTTATAATAATGCCTCGATTATTCTATCGGATATCTGCTACATAAAAGTATATATACCGAGTAACATTGTCGACCTATGCGCATATAGAAATAAATCTTTCTGTAATAATACCTCGATTACTCTACTGGATACCTGCTTGACTGCTACATAGGAGTCATATACCGAGTAATGTTGCTTACTAATGCTTACACATATAGGAAGAAATCTTTCTTATATCAATACCTCGATTATTATACTGCATACCTGCTAGGCAGCAGCTACATATAGAGGTGTACATATATCAAGTAATGTTATCGACTAATGCTTAGATATATAGGAAGAAATCTTTCTTATAACAATACCTCGATTATCTACTAGATACATGCTAGGCATCAACTACATATTATAGGAGTACATATACCCAGTAATGTTGTCGACTAATGCTTGACATATAGGAAGAAATCTTTCTTATATGACGATTATTCTACTGGATACCTGCTAGGCAGCAGCTACATATATAGGAGTACATATACTGAGTAAAGTTGCCAACTAATGCTTAGACATATAGGAAGAAATCTTTCTTATAACAGTACCTCGAATATTCTACTAGATACCTGTTAGGCATCAACTACATAGATAGGAGTGCATATACCGTGTAACGTTGCCGACTAATGCTTTGACATATAGGAAGAAATCTTTCTTATAACAATACCTCTAGTATTTTACTAGATACCTGCTACATAGGAGTATATATACCGGATAACGTTGCCGACCAAGACTTAGACATATAGGAAAAAATCACCTGATTTTTTTGTTCTTTTTTCTTTTTTTGGTCTCTGCTGAATCCTAATTACCTATAGTCAAACTTCGTTAACTACTAGGCCACATGTTTAGTTGCAATGGAGTCAGTTGTTTTGTAATCTTGGCTGCTTAGGGCTTAAAATATTTTATAATACATAACTGAGGTTTCACATTAGCAGATGCATGTACATAAGACAATCTGTAAGAGAGCAATATGGAAAATAGTTTTAGGTGGTGTTATTTCTAAAGGACGATTTTCACATGTACAATGAATATGCAGCCTCTATACTTGGAAACTAACAATGAATATGATAGAACTGCATTATTTACAACAATGACACTTTGTAGAGAGTCTATACAGGGCAGTCCAGTGCACGAAGCATCCCGCATTCACGCATGATCGGGGGAAGGGTTGCACCCCAAGGGTGTAATGTAGGCAGCCTATCCTACAGTCGATAAAGCGTATAAGAAAAAGATTTAGGAAATAAAATAGGAGATGATACAGGCAAATAAGTTTGCATCTCTATTGCCAAGAAAAGGTGGTCTCTACATAAAACACTGAGATTCCTATTGTACAGAGAGTTGAATCAAGTCTAACCATAATCTTTTCTGGGGATAATACACACTGTTACATTAACAGACAAGTCAACTGATCTTGTCCAACACATAAACTAATCAAGTGAGCAGCAATCTGTAACAAACTGACTAAATCTTACTCGCGTTACCTGAAGCTTTAGCAAACGACGATACAAGCTCAGCAGCACAATCTTGAGTTGGTAACATCGGTGTTAAAACAGCACAAACGTAAACCTTTTCTATTTCTGCGAAAAAGCAGCTACTTCCTGTGCAACACTTTTTAGTAACTAGAGCAAATCGTTTCATCTCTTTCCAAATCTTAAGCATCTGTTGTGTTTGGATTCGGTTATACTTGGGGCTTGAGAAAGTCGTGTCTTGTTTCGTTTAGAAAACGAGTGTTTCTCCATTGCATTAACGAATTTGCGCAAGTGCTTAATGTACTCAGGAAATGTCTCTAGGTTACAATGTCCTCCACCTTCAACCCATAACGGATCATATTTCTCTTTGGCGAGTTCCCACAAACGCTTACCATGTGAAAAATCAACAACCTCATCTGCTGTACCCTGCAATTAACTCATTTTTCAGAGGCATACAAATAGTCGAAGTCTGGTATTTAAGCAAAAACATATTGCAAATATATAGGAGCTTTAAAGCAGGAAACGAGTTAATCCTATACCATAACAGTATATATGATATGATATACAAAAAAAACTTCTGCAGCTAAGGATTCAAGCCTATCCATTTGCAAGAGGGAGACGTTAAAAAGAAAAAAAAGGCATATGCGAACAGTCTACTAATCTTACAATGAGCTCTTTCTCAAGATAACAACCATGTTCAGAATAAACATGTGGAACATGTCATTATCTCGTGGAAACTCCTCTAGATCTATGTGTTTTCAACATCAGGTATTCACGTTACCTCATCTTAGATTGGACGAATGATCCAGAATTATTACATTTATAGCTGATACTCTAGTACTCCCTAGCCGAGGGTCTATCGAAAACAGCCTCTCTGTCTTCCCCGGGTAGGTGTAAGGTCTGCGTAGTGTGTACACACTACCCTCCCCAGACCTCACTTGTGGGAACTCACTATTCAATCCAAAAATATCATTTCAGTTGAACCAATGATAGTAAACTAGTACTAATGGAATGTATTTAGATTAATGACTACCAAATAAAAGTTTAGAACTTTCACATTCTAGACATACATAGATCTAAAACGTTTTATGTGAGCGTAGAAGCATCATTACCAACTCCACTAAACAGAAATGCCTAGTGGTATTGCACTATATAAGTCCGGATCGTAGATAAGGAACCATTGATCTGTAAAATGCAACAGCTTATATCAAACAAGATATTCTGATTTCACTGACGCACGAGAACCTCCCTGTAACACTTTCAAAAAGTTACAAGGAAACTCAAATAATTATGTAGCATTTTAAGTGCTAGAAGTGAAAAATGGCAGAAGAACCAGCAAAACTGCAGCTGGTTGAATCTGACCAAGCAAATCTCGGAACGTGATTCCTAAAGGTCTGATGATAGTTATATTTTGGTCGTAGGGTAGTGAACACATACCAACTCCAACAGCCTTAAAAAACTGCGCATGATTCAACATAGTCCATAACCTAAAAAAGAGTTAGATAATTTGAAGATGCCATGACGCATTTCTGAGTAAGACCAATTAAAATCTGAAGTAACCATAACATCCAAGCAAGTCGTCCTCTCCAGTCAGTTAATTAATAGATCAGCTTCAACCCAGTGATGAGATTGATTTTATTTGCACTGATGTCATATTGAGAATATGGTCTGCGAGCCCAAAAGTGAACAAGGAGCAGACACAGGAGAGCAGCGATATAAACAGAACTTTTGCCAACGACAATTGAGAAGGACACAGACGTGCAGACACAAGATTTCTCAATCAATTCGAGGAAATGAGAAATGTTCTAGCTAAAGAGCAAAAACAGTATATTTACACTGTTATCTTGGATAAACCAAAGCATGTTCTGTCATTTACTTAGATTTTCCTGCTTGGTGCACCTTGTCATCTGCATTTCTCAATCTATCATATCTTGCAACATAAAATCCCTAATAGCCTAAATTTTACTCCAACAACAAAGAAAGTCATCTTATGGACGTGTTGAGGATAGTGCAAGGATGTCCGTATCTGGTTTTTCAATTGAAATTTTGACAAGGATGTTTTACTGTTGTGCGCACTGTGTGTCGTATCAGGCCATGGATACTCTGGCCTTTGAAAGTATCTGTACTAAACAGTTTCAGTGACACAAGAAAAAAGAGTGGGAAATAGGACCAAGGTAAAACATACTTTGGCAATATGTACAGTGAAGATACTCTTGTTCTAAAGCAGGTTCTTGAGTGTGCTCCAACATATTTCATGCAGCTTCTAACATTACAATAAGACCATCAACCATTGTAGGATACTGACGAAGTAAGCAAAAGATAACAGTGTATTTTATTCCGGCAGGCACCTCAATGAAAGGGAGAGTTAAAATGATCCTTTAATCACATGATAGCTCAGTCACTCAAAGATTCTATTTGGTGCTATGGTCTATGTCGAAAAGAGAAGTGTAAAAAGATAACTCCGGATTAGAAGCATAGACTTGTAACAGTTATCCAGATTTTTGAATAATAGGACAAAATCATGTAAAGTCAGCCTAAGCTGCTCAGACCCGGGTCGGTGTCTAATACAGGTGCGGATTTAGAGGCCGGATCCTTCCAAATTTTAAGATTTGTGGGTACGGATCCAGGTGTAGTGGTTAGACTAAAAATAATTCAAATATCTAAGAATAGGGTTATAAAAATATGTCTATAGTATGAGATATTCTGTGGAAAACTTGCAAGGTATTCTGAGAAGGAGAAATTATTGATCAAGAGGAGAATTTGAAAAGGAGATAAAAGGAAAAGGACTGACATAGAAATCTCTATATACAAGGTTCTATTTTCTTCAATTTCACCCTAACTTTTGTTTTGATTTCAGAGTATGCGATCCTTATATCTTTTTATAAAAAACGGTTGCTTGAAAGAAAGGACCAGTAACGAACAATTAAGCTGGTTTTGAAGCGAATTAGACTAAAATGACTCCTACAACATTGAGCCTAATGAGAGCATAGCATCCCGACTTAGCCTTAATGCTAGCTAGTCAATGTTGCCAGTTGCCTATATGGATTTTTGCTTTCATTGTGTCCTTTTCGCTATATTTGCATAGATCTCGAGAGATTGTCAGTTTTTGAGATCATTCTACCTTATCCAATTAAAAAAATATCGTCAATCATGTTTTTTGCATCTACCGAAAGGGTGCATTAGGTCTATGTAAGACATGACCAGTCCATATCAACTGATGCTACCTCAGCTTATCCTTTGTCCCTGCTACTTGCACCTTCTGTCGAATGTAATCATTTCTAATCTTGTCTATTTTTGTATGATCGTACATCGATCTTACTATCCGCATTTCTAGTCTTACTATCCACCCTAATAGAATGTGATCAGTTCAAATCTAGTCTAATCTTGTGGATCTTAGAGTCTCAACATTTACTCCAATATAAGAATGCTGGTCTTATATCAATCCTGTAGCACTCCTCCATTTCACCAACTTATTATTGTTTTATGTGTCACATATTCCTAGTCCTCTTGGGGTAGGGGTAAGGTCTGCGTACACACTACCCTCCCCAGACCCCACTTGTGGGATTTTACTGGGTTGTTGTTGTTGTTGTTGTATATTCCTAGTCCTCTACCATTCCATTCTCTTGGAATGTCAGCAAGTAATGAAGAACATACAGAAGCATGCTTTTTTGTGAATAATCGATCAACTAAATGTAACAAAGCAGAAAACAAAAAGTATGTGAAAGTATCTAGAAGGAAGAACGAACCACAGAAATAGATGGTTCTTACATGGATCACTAAAACTGGGCAGCTGACTTTTTGTATTTTGTCTATATTCTGCAAAAGGAAAGAAATTTGTCAGCATGATACTTCGTCATAATTAATCAACCAGGAGAAAACGATGAAAAAAGAAATACTTACTTTGAAAATGTCAAACCAGAATGTCATCTTTACAGGATATAGAACTCTTATTCCTGAAAGTATAGCACTATGAAGAACAATGGCTCTTAACCTCTGTAAGCGAGACGCCAAGTGTAGTGTTGGCGCGCTGCCAACAGATTGTCCGTACAAAATAATATCCTCCTGCTTAATGCCATATTCACTCTTCAAACAATTATAGACAGCTTCGATGTCATAGTACGTGTTGAACTCCGATGGCTGATACAAGTAAATAGACATCAATATGTGAAGATTGGAACAAGTAGAACAAAACTTATAAGGCAACAGGAGGGCAGAAAGGGCAACCCAGTGCACTAAGCTCCCGCTATGCGCGGAGTCCGAGGAAGGGCCGGACCACAAGGGTCTATTGTATGCAGCCTTACCCTGCATCTGCAAGAGGCTGTTTCCACGGCTCGAACCCGTGCAACTTTACGGGTCATGCCAAAGCTCCATGATAAGATAGATTAATGACTTGATGCCAATTGCTGTCTGAAACAAAAGTTAGAAATGGAATTTAGCATGATAATTTCCTTACCTTACCCGATGATCCACCATATCCCGAATAATCGTAGCTGCAATCCAGCATGCAAACATGACATCAGTGCCACAGAAAAAGGAGATTATAACAAAATAATAGAACTTTCAGGAATTGTAATTGCATGTTGATACAGTATTAATATGACTGCAAAATTCTTGCAAGTTTAGGAAAGACAGATTAACAAGTTCAGAAATAGCTTCTCCAAAATCCTACTAATTCAGATTTGAGTTTTTACCCAATAAGATGAATTAGACCAACAAACCAATTCACCACCACCACCAACAACAAAAAAAATCCATGTAATCCCACAAGTGGGGTCGGTAGCGTGTACGCAACTTTACCCCAACCTTGTGAAGGTAGAGAGGTTGTTTCCGACAAACCAATTCACCAAAATCAAAAATAAAACAAACCCATTTTTCATCCCTTCCCCAACTGGATATCAAGAAAATACTTAATCACATAAAGTATCATACACAGAATTACAACAAGAAGATACTAGACAGTACCAATATACACAAAACATGGTAAAGATCAAAACTTTGAAATAACCATTAACTATACCAATAAAAAAACAAGAAAAACCCATGTAATCAATAATTCTAAACCTCCCTCCCCCCCTCAAAAAAAAAAAAAAAAAAAACCCACCACAATATGGAAAAGGAAACACATAATTACACAAAGTATCACACAGAGAATTATAACAAGAACATATTAGACAGAACAGATCCAATATACACAAAAACAAAGTAAACATCAAAACTTTGGAACAACCATTACAATACCATCAAAAACAAACAAAACTCATGTAATCAATTACTCTAAAACACCCCATAAACCAAAAACACACACCAAGTACAACAAAACATGGTAAAGATCAAAACTTTGAATCAACCATTATCAATACCATCAAGACCAAGCACAACCCATAAAATCATTATCCTACCCCCTCCCCCCCTAAAAAGAAAAACCACAAAACAATAAGGAAAATTAAAAACTCAAGCTCATACATAGAAACATACAACAAAAACATTTGTAAAGATTAGAACTTTGCAACAACCATTAACAATACTATCAAAAAACAAGCAAAACCCATGAAATTAATCATTCTTAAACACTCCTACAAACAAAACACACACACACAAAAAAAATAAAGGGTAGCCCGGTGCACTAACTCCCGCTATGATCCGGGGAAGTGCCAGACCACAAACGTCTATTGTACGCAACCCTACCCTTGCAGAAAGAGGGTGTTTCCAAGGCTCAAACCCACCCTTGCAGAAAGAGGGTGTTTCCAAGGCTCAAACCCGTGACCTCCCAGTCAAGAGGCTATTTCCACGGCTCGAACCCGTTACCTCATGGCCAAGGGGTTGTTTAAATCCTGGTAAAGAGGCTGTTTCTACGTCTGCAACCCGTGACCTCTGATCACATAACAACAATTTTACTGCTTACGACAAGCTCCCATTCCCAAAACCAATGCGCACACACATAATGATGTAAAGAAATAAGAGAAGAATATGATCAAGAAAAAAAGGAAATTAACATACCACATAATATTAACACGGAGGTGAGCTCTAAGCTCAACAAAAAGATCAATCATTTGTCCCAAATCAGCAGCATTTCCATGAGAATAAAGAAGAGTAAATCTCCCATTTGGGTGTTTCCAAAAAGTGGCTACAATTTTATTACCACCTTTTGTATCCAATAAATGAACATTCACATTTTTATCAGCAGTTATTCCACTAAAACAAAGCCTACTACTTTCTTCTTCATCTTTAAATACTTCATATGTTGGTGGGTCTGGTGGAAAAAATGCAAATTTTGCAGCTACACTTGCTGTTACATTCCCCATTATCAAAAACCCAACAACCTATATTTCACAATAAAATCATTCAATATACATTTAACACATGAATTTGGCAAAAGCATCAATCTTTTTTTGCAAGAAAATATGGGAGAGAAAGTTCTTGGTCTATTTTTTTGTATATATATAAAAATTATTTTTTTGGGTTTTGTTTTGTTGTTGTTTTTGAGTGGTTTGTTGAGAAAGATCCGATCTAAGCGGGGTGTGGTGTGTGTATTGGGGAAACAAAGAATTAAAAGAAGCAAAGAGAACCGGTGCATGTTGGTTTTTTCAGATGATCTGTAAATTGCCCACTGTTTATTTTTTTATTTCAAATTTTTGGGTTGGTAGTATTATTTTTATTTATTAATTTATTACACTCTTTTTTTCTAATAATATTTTTTCTCGTTTGATTCATCATTTATGGGCGCCCATTATCTATGACTTGGTGAAAAGTCAAGTTTAGCCTTCAAGAATTGTTTTATGCTTTAAAAAAAGAGAGATTTGCATTAAGATTTATTTACACAATTGGTTCAGTTTAATCATTATAGCAGGTTACTTATTATTTTTAATAGGTTACCAAGTAATGCTTATTATAAAGATTTACCTGTAATTAAATTATAAGAGATTTTATTGTGTAAATTATTCTCATAACTTAAACTAAGAACATATTACTTTCTCCGATCGATTTTAATTAATTTTTTGCCTTTTTTTGGATGGTCCACAATATTTAATTTTTTCAAATATCAAAAAATAATTAACTCTTTTTTTTCAAAGTTTCACTCAGAGTAAAGGGTCTCGGTGTATTTGTTATATTTTTAATGAACAAATTAACGAGACAACAAAGGTTAATTTGGTAAATTTTATTATTAATTAATGTTAAAGGTAAATTCTTTAATATTTGCGAAAACAGACAAAAAAAAATTAAAGTGAACTAGAAGGAGTAAGAATAGTTGTATCATTGGATTAGGGCAGGAAGATAGAGTTAGTTGTGGAATTGCCAAGTGTTAGATGAAGTTTATTATTTACTAAAGAAGTATGCAATTCATGATCACACAAATTATATTTTTTATAATTAATGATAAAATTATATTTGTGACGACCCAAAGGGTCATCACCTATTTTCTCTTTCATTCCGTGCTTCCGAGGCCTTGAAAACCTCTTTTTTTTCTTGCCTCGATTTGCGTGCACAGTCCGGGCGCGTAGCCAGAAAGCTTATATGTTAAATTCTGTGAAAATTTTCAAAATGTGGTTTTAAAATAATTAAAGTTGACTTGGGTCAACATTTTAGGTAAACGGTCCCGGACCCGTGATTGGACGGTCCCGGAGAGTCCGTAGAAAAATATGGGACTCGGGCGTATTCCCGGAATCGAAATTCGAGGTCCCGAGCCCGAGAAATGAATTTTTCTGTGAAATTATTTTTCTGAAATTATTAAGGAAATTGGAAATGAAAATTGATTAAAAGACTGTGGTATCAGGCTCGTATTTTGGTTCCGACGCCTGGTACAAGTCTTATATATGGTTTAAGCGTTTTCTGTGAAATTGGTTGAAATCGGATGTCATTTGACGTGTTTCGGTCCTAAAACTCTAAGTTTGAAAGTTTATGAAGTTTGATGAAAAAGTGATGATTTTGAGGTTTGATTCCTTGTTTATGATGTTATTTTGGCGATTTGATCGCACGGTTAAGTTCGTAGGATATTGTTGAGTTAGTGTGCGTGTTTGGTTAGGAGCCCCGAGGGCTCGGGAGTGATTCAGAGGTGGTTCGGGGTATTTTGAACTTAGTAAAAGTTGCAGAAAATGCTCAATTCTGATATCTGGTACGTTGTTCTATGCGATCGCATAATTTCTCCCGCGATCGCATAGTGTAAATCTTGAAGTGCCCAGTTATTTTCTATGCGATCGCATGGTTGACTCCGCGATCGCGTACCTCAGCCAATTCCTCTTATGCGATCGCACCTTCCCCTCTGCGATCGCAATGTGCAAAAAAACCAGCCTCCGTCTTAGCCTTCTATGCGATCACATTCACCAGCCCGCGATCGCAGTTCCCAGTCAGCCTTACCCTATGCGATTGCATCCTGCGATCACATAGGGCATTTTCGCCCAGTTATATTTTTATTTTCAAAACAGTATGGTCGCGAAATTTTCATAAAAACATCTGAGTTCCTTCTTCTCCAAGACCCTTAGTCCTCCATTGAATCTTCCTTTCATCAAGACCTCTTGGGTAAGTAAATTCTCACTCATTTTCTTCATTAATTAGTAAGTTTCTAAGCCTAAATCATGTAATATAGGGTAGGAATTGGGGGAAAAGGGTAGAGTTAGAGTTTTTCAATTTTCTTTGATTTAGACCTCGTTTTGGGGTCAAATTTGAAAACAAATTGTATATCCGGGCTCGTGGGGTAATGGGTGACATGGAATTGGTTCGAACCTCGTGTTTTGACCAAGCGGGCTCGGGGTCGATTTTGGAAGTTTTGGAAGAAAGCTTGGAAATTCATATTTAGGCATTGGGTTTAGTTTGTTTAGCTATTATTAATATTTTAAGGTCATTATTTCATAGATTTGACTGAGCTGGAGCCGAATTCGAGGGGTAAAGCTATATTATAGGCTTGAGTTAAGTTTGAAGCATTCGAGGTAAGTGTTTGGTCTAACTTTGGCTTGAGGGAATAGGAGTAGGGTCTTATTTGGTAATTGCTATTTGTCGAGTACGGTGTATAGGCATGGTGACGAGTATCTAATACTGGTGTCTAGCATGACCGAGTGTCCTTAAATTGAGATTATCCTGAATTGTTGTGACTCTTCCATGCTTATTTGATGACTTTTTTATACTGTAAAAGCATGAGACAGAGATTTTGAAATGACTCTTGGAGCGATGGCTCGAATGTTAAGGTGAATTATAAGTGAGAAGTGTAAGAAAGTGAAAGAGTTGATTTTCTCCCTTGCCGGGATTTAGTTGTATTGTTATATTTCCCTTGCCGGGATTGCTGTCACTAGTTGTTAACCCCCTACCCCTACTTGTGATTGTTGATTGGGGAGAGATTTTGTCACGTATATATGGATCGGGTTGCACGTCACAACAGTGATAATTTTGGAGCGGGTTGCATGCCGCAACAACACTATAAAATTGTGGATCGGGTTGAACGACGCAACAACGCTGTATATTTATGGTTCGGGTTGCACGCCGCAATAGTGATGACTGAGGATCAGGTTGCATGCCGCAATAGTATTGTATGTGATCGGATCGGGTTGCGCGCCGCAATAAATTATAGCTTAAGTGTGTCTATTTCAGATTTATGTTGCTGTTGGCTGTTCTATCCTTTAAGTTTAGACTTCCTATTTTAACTGTTGCCTCTTCTTATTTCTTGTTTTTTTTTTCGCAATATATTTCATAACTGCACAGGTTTATCTGGTAGTCTGGTCTAGCCTCGTCACTACTTCGCCGGGGTTAGGCTAGGCACTTACCAGCATATGGGGTCGGTTGTGCTGATGCCACACTCTGTGCATCTTTTTTCACAGATCACAGTACCGTAGCAGGAGCTTTTGGACATCAGTAGGAGCATCGGGAGCTGACTTCAGTCCGGAGATTCCCGAGGTAGCCTTGCTGGAGTCCGCATGGCCCGGGGTATCTCTTATCTCTGTTTTTCGTTTGATTTCCTTTGTATCGGATCAGACAGTACCGTATTTTTATTCAGACTTTGTATTTAGCATTCTGTAGAAGTTCGTGAGTTAGTGACACCAGATCTGGGTAGAGGTGTATTTGAACTTCCGCACTTGGTTTTAGCTATTTATGTTTTGAGACTTCCGCTTTTCTATTAATTGCTTCGTTCTTCTTTATATTGTTGGTGTTGTTAAGAGAATTATTAAATTAATTGGTTTACCTAGCTCCTATTAGTAGGCGCCATCACGACTCCCGATGGTGGGAAAATCCGGGTCGTGACAATATTTCAACTAAAGTTTACCTAAATATTACACAATAATTGGTAGTTGAAGATTTTGGATAAAAAATTCAATCATCATAACTGATATAAATAGACGATATACTTGAACTTTATTTAACTCATAGCTACTATTTTAGATGAAGTCAATGGGCACAACAACAATTTAGTTTAGAAAAAAGAAACATCATAAAATTACCTTGTTTGCGTACAAAATTTCAAAAAAATGAATACAACACTGATTTATTATATGATTTTATTAGGTTAGCAAAATCATATATGGACGATCACATAACTCCAATATAATCCATGAAAAAAGACAATTAAACATCATTATGCTTTTAATATTTAAGACTAATGAGGCATTAGCTAGTGAAATTTCTATTTCTATTTTAAGTAGTTTTCTTTCGAATTTATTTAGAATTATAGACATAAAATATACTATTAATTACATGGAAAAAAGAAAATTCTAACGTAGTTTTTAGCTAAACCATGATTCCAACGAGGACAATATTGATTTTGGTGTGAAAATTGGTTCATAAAAGTTGGGGAAAAAATGAGAACCTCGAGAAAATTACTACTATTACTGCTAGTTACATTAAAAAGATTTGCACAAGATTGAGAAAATAGGGGTAACTCGATGCACAAAGTATTCCGCATTCATGTAAGTTCCGGAGAAGGATCGCACCTCAGGGGTTATGACGTAGACAGTCTATCATAATACAAGTATCAGTGGTAGTTGATACACAGTGGCGGATGCACATAGCCAACTGTGGGTACTTAAGCACCCATTAACTTTGACCATATTTAGTAATTTACATAGGTAATTGTTCAAATATTTAGATAAATATTGAGTAAGCACCCATAAATAAGTTCATTTTTTCTCTTCTTTTGGAGTCTTTATCAACGATAACCCATAATTTTAAAATTCTGAATCCGCCACTCTTGATATAGCTCAAACTATCAAACTATCAGTGTCTGCTTCAACGGCTCAAACTCGTACGGAAGGAAAAAATAGTTAAAAGAAAATAAAGGTTAAGAAAAAATGATGGTAAGATTCGGTCAAAGGCTGCTATGGAAATCTAAATAATTTAACGAATTTTTTTTTTCCAGATTGGTGTGTCAGAGAGACAATGTCAGATTCAAACATTCTTTCATTGTCTTCTTCTTTGTTTTGCCAAACTTTGAACTTTCCTTTATTGGATCTTATATTGTTATACAAAGTTTGTCTTTAAATTTTTATATTATGTTTGTAATAATCTTCTTTTATTTGATGCTCTACGTTTAGTGTTATAGTAGTTACAAGTGATACTCATCCCTTGGCCCGACTAATTCGGAATCGCGTCGAAAATATAAAAAAATAAAATATTTTCTATCACAAACGATTATATATAAGGACTCAAACTCGATACTTTTGATTAAAAGTTGAGGAGTATTTACTATTTTTGTTCAACTTTTAGTTGCACAAGTTCTTATTACTACCCCTCGGTCCACTTTACTTGTCCGTGTTTGACTGGCACACACCTTAAGAAATAATTAATAAAATAATAATTTAACTATATTATCCCTAATTATAATATGTTGGGAAATGAATAGTAGTATTTAATAGTAGGTGTAAAATAATATAAAATAAAAATTATCTTTTGGTTTTTCAAATTGGACAAGTAAAAGCGGATATCTTTTTTTAGTATAATCGACAAGTAAAAATGAATACAGGAATAAAATTCATCCAAAGTTTGTCTACTATTTTTAACTTAATTTTTCCAAATTTCTTAATCAGGAAACTTTGGTATTTCTTTAAATTCTTGATCGGGCAATGATATCTAAATTATCACACTTACTAATTCAATAAATGTTCAAGGAAATGTGGAATTTTTGCTACATATGCTTTCTACAATTCTACCTAAATTAAAAAAAGAAAGAAAGAAATCACTGTTATACTAATTAATATTTCCTTTTAAACGTCATTAAGAGAGCAACTCACTAGATTGATTAAACAAATAATGACTAAAAAGGTAGTACGAATAATAATTATGAGGACTAAAGTAATTATAGTCAACTTGTAATTATGAGAAATAGGACATTGAAATAAAAGAATATAAAGTCTACAAACATGTGATTAGTATGCTAATAATAGATAGAAAGAAAATTAAAAGCAAAAGGATAAGACATTTGCATGAGGAGATTACGTAGGAATTGATTAAAGATAAGAAAATTATTGTGCTTTGAATTAAATTTTCTTGGACCAAAAATTAAAGCATTGAGGGGTCCCCAACAAGCCAATATGGCTATCTATAGACTAGCTCTTTGATTTTGGTCCTCTTTCATTTAAAGAACAACTTGGACTCAAATATTGAAGTGTTTATTTGGTTTCCCATACGGTATCTGGTATTCGTATTCGGACTCGATTAAATTCGAATTTTGCGTCGGTAAATCCCATATTGGAAAGGAGGGAGGAGGATAAAGTGCTCCCTAGCAAAGGCAATTCCATATGCATATGGCTAGATTCGAACCTGAAACTTGTGATTAAGAATAGAATAATACTTATCGCTCCACCATAATCGTTGTTAGTTAAACAAATATCGAAGTTTCTAAGTAACAATTAGTCATAAAAGAATTCAATCATTTAGCTCTACTTACCTAATCATTCATCATGAATGAGTGAATTCAATCTAGTAGCCTGTTTGGCCAAGCTTCTCAGGAGGCAAGAAGTGCTTTTTTTTCGAAAAGCACTTTTTTTTTCCTAACTTGATGTGTTTGGCCAAGCTTATTTAGGGAAAAAAAAGTGCTTTTGGGAAGAAGCAGAAGCAGTTTCAGAGAAGCAGAAAAAAGTAGCTTCTTTCCAAAAGCAGAAGCAAAAGTAGTTTTGATTTTTCTTCTTACCTAAAATACCCCTAACTAAATATTGTATATACCAAAATAACCCTTAAACCTAATACTTAGGATATTAATTTATAAATATTTCTTCTTATTTTTAGGAAAACTTTCTAATATATAGTGACTTTA
>MU670447.1:0-13348 GCA_026770625.1 Nicotiana glauca
CTTGGGGATTTTGGACCGTAATATCCCTAATCACGTGTTTTCTTTTGAAAACACACGATTAGGGATGTTACGTGTGAAGAATCCTGGCGGATTAAGATGTTTTGGCTGGTCGGAGCTTCTGTAAGTTGCTTCTCTCGTTTTTAGTTTCGAATAATTCGTTTCTTGTTAAGTTGGGTTCTGAATAGTTTAGATTAGTAACTTTATTGAAAATTTCTGTCGATTAATGCATGATTATGTGAATTCTTAGTTTAATGTCATTCTGTTAGTTTAATTTGATTTTGTTTTAATCATTTTAGTCAGTCAATTCATTAGGTGTTAATTTAGGTTTAATTAACAATTAATTGGATTTCTATTTTATAGTCTGCCAGTATGATTAGGGATTAGTTAAGGTTTAGTAATTGGTTTCATGATTAATTGTTAGTTTAGTGGTTGTTTGATCAATTGTTGGTTTGATAAGATTGAATTCTAGAAGTATTTAGCCTGTTTGGATATAGCTGATTGGATTAAATAAGGGTTAGTAATTCTGGGGAAAGGATGGGGGTATTTTGGGCATATAAAATAGGCTAATAGTAATTACAACATAGTTAAAGGGTAGTTTGGGTATTAGAAAAGGGTAGTTTAATCAGATTTAGTAATTTTTGAAATGAAGTAAGGGTAATATAGGAATTGTAATGGGTATAGAACCTTCTAGAATGGGCTTTAGTATAGATTTCAATAAAATAGGTGTAGTAACTTGTAGTACAAGTCAGAAATGCGGGTTAAAAAATAGAAATAAACAGGGACTAATGTGTGAAAATAAAATTTGAAATTCCCTCCAAATTATGTCTATAAAAGGGCATGTCCCTTTACTTGTTGAAAAAGTTTTTGGAACCTCCACATCTTCCCTCCCTAATCTCTTCACCAAACTTCAGATTTGATTTGAAATTCAAACCCTCAAAAATCCAAAAACAATATAAATCAGAGAAAAAAACCACAATACTTACTGTTTCATTGTTTATTTCTCCTAAATTTTTAGATTTCGCTTTAGTTTTCTTCATTTCGGCTTGAGATTTAAATTCTAAAATCATTCTGAAGAGTTTCATGATCTATTTGGTTTAAATTTGGCTTGTTCAAGTTGATTTTCGAAATCATTTCTGAAGTTGTTAGTGATTGAACTCATCTATGAGCTGCTGATATTTCTGAGTTGTGTTAAACATCAAAATTGCTGTTGTTTTGTGCTGAAGCTATTGTTGTGGTGTTAGTGCTTAAAACTAACCTCAATTTCCTTTCTCCTTTGGCTAAAATCCAGGTACATTTTCTAGATTCCATTTAATGTAGATTTCAAATGGAAGGAATGAGATAAACTCATACTCAGTTTTGCTCGATAATCAGTTGCTTCGCGTGTTATATTACGTTTAATTGTGGCTATTTGGACTGCTATATTTCTATAATTGTATAACTATTTGGCCGATAGTTTTAGTTGTATGATTTACATTAACTGAATTGCTAGTTTTAGAATTGAAAAATTGCTTCAATTAGGAATCAATATGTTTAGTGCAAAATTGCAAATTCAGATCATTCATTATATTTGTATCAATGTGTTGAACCTGAAATTGGACTATAAATGAGGTACTGAACTGTGCTAGTGTGATTAGTTTCGTTTCATGTCTAGCCTGTTTTGTGTAAATTTGATGCAACTCCCAGCAAAGGTGGCTATATATATAAAACTACTGCTCAGCCTTTTAAATTCAAAAAACATATAGAACGTAAATAGCATTAATAATTGGATCAAAGTGATAATAGGCGCATGTAGTTCATTTGCATAAAGTGTTAAATAGGTCCTGTGTGTGCATGCTAATGTAGTAGAAATAGGAATAAAACCAGATTTGGTAATTTGTTCACTGTTCATTGAAATGGACAATTAACTTGAGTGTCAAGTTAGGTTTTAAGGGAGTAAATATCATCTGAAGTAGTACGAACGTGTTCAGTGATTATGCTGCATTATTTTAATCAAATTTGGTATTTCATTGCCTTTACTCGAGTTCGATGTGGCTCAGTGATGAGTTGGTGTTGGATTTGACTATTGCCCACCTTCAGACCAATTTAGATTTTGCAAGGAATGGCTAGTAGAATTTGGGCTTGGCTTTCATTTGCATTAGGCCCGTGTTGGGGTAGCATTCTTTGCCCAAGTAAGGTTGAAACACTGAAAATGGCCATCGAGGCCCAATAAAATCATTGTAGGCTGAAAAATAGTTTAAGATCATGGGAATTAAACCGTGAATATAAAAATTGGGTGTTGAATTAGCTAGCGGGTTCAAGCTAAAAGGGGTTTTCCCTTTTGTTTGAATTCGGACTTGAATTCGAGGCTCGAATTTATATTTATGGATTAACTGACCTTTAGAGACAAATAACAATAAATAGAAAATTTTAGTTTGCTTTAGAATTGGGCTTTTAATTATAATATGAGACGAGCCTCACCAAACAAATATACAAATTGCGGGGCCCTCAGTAATTACTTAATAAAATACTTAGTATTCGAGACAGGCCGTTTAGCGAATTTCACGGCCTTTCCAAAAGATAACAACACGTTAGTCGCTTTAGGCGTAATTTTTAATAAGCTTACCTTCCTAATACGGGCGTGCATTTCATGCGACCCAAATCCAAATTCGAAAACGTTTGAATAAGAATGTGTCGAGGATCCGGGTGCATTTCATGTGACGTGATCCGAAAATACATTCTTAAATGATGTTCACTTTCTTAATAAAATAACAAAAGCGGTAAATAATTCTAAAATTGCACAATAGGATAACATGTATTAAAATTAGATATTTTAGCCAAATATAGCAGTTGAGCGACCGTGCTAGAACCACGAAACTCGGGAGTGCCTAACCCCTTCTCCCGGGTTAACAGAATTCCTTACCCGGATTTCTGGTTCGCGACTGTTAAACAGAGTCAAAACCTTTCCTCAATTCAGGATTCAAACTGGTGACTTGGGACACCATAAATCTCCCAAGTGGTGACTCTAAATCTTAAATAAAACAAATCCCTTTTCGATTGTCCTTTAATTGGAAAAACTCCTTTTTATTATGCCCTTCCCCGGGGTGTAGTAAAGCTCGGAAAAAGGAGGTGTGACAATGATGCTAACGGCTCCTCAGAGCCTATCATCCTTTTGATAGAATCCTTGAGATCAGGTACCATCTTGAGGCTTGTAATGATGTCTATGGCTCCTTAGAGCCTATCTTCCTTTTGATCCCACCGGTATATTCACCCAAAGCGATAGTGGTTTGGTCTGTATTTTTCAATTGGCCTTTGAGGCAGGTGGACAGTCACTGCTCGCTTCTACATATAGGTTTGTCTTCTCTCCTTTGAGGATTCCGCTATCCTGATTATCTTATTCTTCTTCAAAAAGTTCTTCTCTCTGCGCTAGGTCTTTCACTACTTTAACTTAGGAATCCTTGCTCAGATTTCCACTCCAATTCTCTGATTTTGCATAGTTATGGTTGTTGTGCTAGGATTCGTTCGGCAAGGAGAAGGAAGTTTTGCCTCTAATCTCTTCCTGGTTGGTGGTGCATCGCCGGAGTCAGGCGAGCTGCCCTTGGGACATTTCGTTTCGAGGGGGAATTTTCCTATAGGAAAACCTCGCAATGCTTAGGGCCATTGGGAGTATGCATAGACGCTTAACTCTCTGATAGGAGAGGGGCATCTTGAGTTAGTGAGAAATGATTGTGGATAGGGGAAGAAAGTAGTACTGCAGGTACCTTCCCTTGAAGAGAGGATTATGGACCATGCCGAGGGGTTTCTGAACGTATACACATACCCATTTACATTGGGCCCCTCGATAGGGTTGTGCTCGATTCTATCAAAAATATCGGGCTACCTTGGCATAGGTTCACCCGTTGTTTTGGCGTATAGTACTGATGATGCAATTCTTTACGGAGGGAGTAGGGCTCGATTTTACCTTAGTCATCTTATCAGGCTTTACCGGCCTTTTCACCATCAAGGCCTGCTAATCCTGCAATACCGATCCACCAGGCCTTTCGTTGTTGATGACGAAGAAGATGGGGACCGTGAATGGATGAGCCGATTCATCCGAGTATGGACCGCTGACATTATCCCGACGGAGTTCCTACCATTTCTCAAGGAATTGAATTTTGCACGTAAATGGTACACTTGTGTCTTTGTTGTTTTGCTTATGGTGGAGGCAAGCTTTATAAATGCATTTTTCCTTCCCTTTCTACAGCAATTCCATATACGCCTTACGAGGTCCCTGACATGACAGATTGGGCTCGGAAGTTGGCGATCCATTTAACTCATGATGGTCGTAAGTGGCAAGATCTGTCTAAGGGAATATGGGAGGCAAAACACCATGGTAAATGCTATGCGATTTTGCTCTTTTTTGGAAAGCACTCCCCTTTTAAGCGTATTGATTCCGTCTGTGTAGACATTTCTGAAGTGATATCATGCCTTCCCGGAGATGGAGAAGAATCATCAACTTTGAGGCCGAATAATAATAATAATCGAAAAGATCCCTCGTAGGGTGACAGTGCTTATAGAAACACGAGTCCAGCCCGGAGGCTCAGGGAGGATGCATCAACCGAGTCGGCAATGCTCGAGGTCTCTGGGTTTAGGAGGGCGATCTCTCCTCCACCGTCATCTTTTTTTCCCACCGAAGGTTCCTCGAGGAACAAGGGTTCTTTGCCGCCCACTTCTTCTCCCGTTGAAGGTACTTCGAGGGATGTTCACAGCCAAAGGCCGCATAGGTCGAGAGACCATATCCAGGCCAGGGCAATTTTATCGGGGCTGATGGAGCCAAACTAGTAGCTATGCGCTCGACTTTTAAGGAAGCCCAACGGCTCTAGTCTGTGGTGAGTTTTGGCTGGTTGTGTTGATTTTCTAGTTTTTGCAATTCTTACTCTCTTATTGAGTTTTTTATTCATAGGCTTTAAACAAGCTCAAGTCTGAGTTACTTCATCGTGAGGCCAGGCTGCAAAAAGTCGTGGATGGGGAGAAATCTCTCAGGCTTTTTTGCGATGAAAGGGAAGAAGAAGTTGAAGCCTGAACTATGAAAGATACCTTGAGGAACATGTAATTTTTGTTCTAAAGGGGGCGCATGTTCTATTTTCTATCCCTAAGGCTGACATTTCATTTATTTTAGTTGTAGAAGAAGACGGAGGACCTAGAATACCTTAGGAGTGAAGTTGGCCAAGCCAAGTACGAGTGTGACGAGTTAAAGGCTCGGGCGAACATTCAGGCTACTACGGAGAAAGGTGCTTTGGCTAAAGCTTTTGCCTTTGAATTTCAACTTCGCTTAGCTTGCGAGAACAACTTGGTTCAAATGGATATGATTATAAGACTCGATTCTGAGCTTTTGAAGATGAAGGCTAAAGTTTTGGGTGCCCAGGCCGAAGCCATAATGAGCCGAACTAAGGCTGATAAGAAAGTGGCAATTTATTTGAAAGAAGTTGTAGATGTTCGAGCTGAGCTGAGAAGGGTTTTTGATCATGAGAGCAGAAGCAAGGAATATGCTCGGTATAAATCTCGAAGGGAAACCCTCGAGGAGATCCATGCTAGGGGCTTTGACCTCTTGTAAGAGGTGAAGAAGTGAAAGGCGGATGAACATGACGCTAAGTCCCTTCTGTCCGATGCCGAGAATAACGGGGAGGAAGCCAGTAAGCCACAGTCCCCAAAAGGAACGTAGGTTTAGGCTTTTTCTTTTCAATCTTTGTGTATGGTATTCCTAGAAGACCTTGTAGATGAAGCCTTATGTAATAAAAGGAAACCTTTTGGTTCCATTTTTCTTCGCATGTGTGCCTTTCTTTGTTTTTGAACTTCGACGCTCTGCCAACGGTTGGTCGAACATATTGGGCCCTGTGGTAAAAAATCCTTAGGCTTTCAATATGGTCTCGAGACCCGTCTGGCTGGCCCGTAAGTTATTACGCGTCCGCTTTTAGGCACATTTGACTGTGTTTATTCTTCGAGTTTTTTTATTTTAGGCTGGCCCTTAGCCTCTTATGTTCTAGTCAGTGTGATCTTTTAGTATAAGCTGGCATTTAAGCTTTGTGCTTTTGCCCTTAGGCATATTCAGTTAACTATTTTGGATTCAATCTTCGAGTCGGTTATGGATTCAAGCTTATTAGCCCTTCAGTTTTTGAATTTAAGGTTATCCCTTAGGCTCTTATGCGTTAGGTTGGTATGACCTTTAATATGGGCTGGCGATGATGGCTATTATGCATTAGGTCTGTAAGACCTTTTACATAGACTGGCGATAGTGGCTCTTACGCATTAGGGTCGATACGACCTTTTACATGGGCTGGCGACAATGACTCTTATGCATTAGGGTCGGTACGACCTTTTACATAGGATGGCGATAGTGGCCCTTAGGCATTAGGGTCGGTACGACCTTTTACATGGGCCGACGATAGTGGCTCTTACGTATTAGGGTCAGTACGACCTCTAATATAGGTTTTATTTTTCCCTTGTTAAAGACTTTCTGAAATTGTGCTTTGCCTGACTCTTCGACGGTTCGGTAGAACCTCGATTGTGAGTCGTTATGTGGTAATGATTGAGCACCTCAGGAGGTTTTGCTTGATGGCTGAGTGTTTTGAAGCCTATAGTTTTAGAGCTGACATGATCGAAGCCCTTTTTCCTATGTCAAGGGTAGCCTATTTTAACCAGGTCTTTTCGAAGTTTTTTCGAAGTAATTGAAGACCTGTGATTTTGTAGCGATGGTCGGGTGTCCCCGAGTCGCATTAGTTTGGCTGGTACAACCTTGTGATCATAGTCACTGTGTTTGGCTGGAGCCTTTCAGTCCCCGAGTGAAGTAGTTTCGACGTCTATATCGAGGTTATACCTTTCTAGGGGTCTTAGAAGTTCGATATATAGCCTTAATTTTAAGATCAGGTTTATCCCTTTTGTAAGGTCTTATAAATTTGAACATGCCTTACTTGAGGTCTTACAGTTTTGGTTACTTGGTACAAGTATGGTTCATGCCTTGCTTGAGGTTTTACAGTTTTGTTCCTTGGTACAAGTATAGTTCACGCCTTGCTTGTGTTCTTACAGATATTGTTATTGCCGTATATAGGTCTTACGAGACCGAGGTTTCCCACGCAAGGTCTTATCGCCTCGGGTTTTTGATAAGTTGATAAGGTAGCGGTTGGCGTTAAACCCCAAGATATTAAAGATTTCTTGACGCCAGTCCCCGAGTTCGGGATGCCTATTGGCTTTGGAGCTATTTTGTAAACTTGATTTTGCCTCATTGAGGGTTTACGAGTTTGAAGTTCCGACCTGAAGATCATACGACTTCGAGTTAATGACGCCAATCCCCGAGTGTTCGGGACGCTTCTTGGCTCTGAAGCCATTTTGTAAACTTGATATTGCCTCGTTGAGGGATTACGAGTTTAAAGTTGCGACCCGGAGGTCATACGGCTTCGAGTTAATGATGCTAGTCCCCGAATGTTCGAGATATTTTTTGGCCCTAGAGTCATTTTTGTAAACTTGATATTGCCTCCTTGAGGGCTTACGAGTTTTAAGATTTTAACCTGGGGGTCATATGGCTTTGAGCCTTTGACGCCAGTCCCCGAGTGTTCAGGACATTTTTTGGCCCTAGAGCCGTTTTTGTAAGGAATAGAGAACTTTTTTGAAACGTGAAATGCTTTGATGGAGGGGAAAATATTCTTTGATTACTTGGTACAAGTATACACGTCTTCGCTGTCAAGGTCTTGGTTATTCTATACGAACACTGTTCGTTCGACTGTTTGGCCCGGTACATCATATTCCTATCAAGACCCTATCTAGAACATCTTGGCTTCTCCGAAGAGGTGTCCTTCCGGGGGGATGCCCTCAGTATTCGAGGTTGATTTGAAGAGAAGCCTTGAATACTTGTTGAGTCTTCCTTACGTAGCATATGGATGTTGCCTCGTCAAAAACCTTGGCGGTAAAACCCTTCTTGGGATAAAACCCAGTCAAAGGAAAAGAGTGCAACGTATGCTTTTGGAACCTAAGGCCTTCAAGTTGGAAAGTGCTTTAAGTTGGAAAGATCTTTGGCCATTTTGATTGGATACCTACATACAGGTTAGTGTGAAATGTGACTAAAAAGGGGAGATGGTTATACCTTAGTGGCGATGGTGCTTTGGGCCTCGATATGCTCCAAATGTTATCTTAGGGGATGTGGTACGGTCCTTGTTTATTTTATTCGGGTGTAGCTGAGAATGTATCTCGTGATGGCTACTTCACTGTCTGTTTATCCTTTGCCTCTTTCGATGTTGGGGGCATTGGTGTCGATGCTACATCATGCACCGCGAACATTTCCCTCGCTGCATGTTGTTCCCCATATACGGTTTTTATGTCGTCTTTTGTCGGCAACTTCCTCTTTTGATGAAGGTTGATGGTACCGCTCACATACAGTGTATCCACGGCCTACCGATCAAGGTGTTTTATCTCATGTCTCCTTCCATGACATGGAATTTGGCATTATAGGTAGTGCCAGCCACGTTGACTGGAAGGGTGATTTCCCCTTTCGTTGTTTCGCTCGCCATGTTGAACCCGTTAAGGACTCGAAAGGGGCGCATGATTTGGTCGAGCAGTTCAAGCTGTTCCACCACTCTTGACCTGATGATGTTGGATGAGCTACCTGGATCCACAAGCACACGCTTAATTTGAAATGTATTTACAAGAAAGAAAATTGCCAATGCATCGTTATGGGGCTGAGATAGAGCCTCGATGTCTTCATTACTAAATGTGAGGGCGTCCTCGAGTATGTAACCCGAAGTTCGCTTTTCCCTAGTGATGGAAATTTTTGTTCTCCTGACCATGGGTTCTTGTGGAGCATCGGTACCCCCCGAAGATCATGTGGATGACATGTTGTGGCTCATATGTTTCACTCTTCTCGGTCACCTCTCTTTCTCGGAACTGATTTTTGGCTCGGTTGCTGAGGAATTCTCGAAGGTGACCTTTGCTGAGTAGTCGGGCCACTTCTTCGAGAGTTGTCAAAAATCCTCGGTCCTGTGACCGTGTGTGTTGTGAAATTCACACACGAAGTTATGGCTCCTTTGCGAAGGATCTAATTGTACGGCATTGGCCACCTGGTGTCTATGATTTTACTGATGGCGAATACGATGTCTGAAATGTCTATATTGAAGTTGTATTCTGATAGGCGGGGTACCTCCGTCGGCCATGTGTGCCTATCGAATCCAGCTCTGCTAACAAGTCCTTGAGGGTTCTGACCTTGATCCAGCCTTCGATCGTTTCGGGGTATATTGCGCCTCGGGGCATTTCTTCTATCTTTAATGTATGGTTGGTATCTCTCTTTGTTTGGCTTTGTCTCCTTTGTCTGAATCCTTCTAGGATATACCGAGCCCAAGGGGGCTTCTAGTTGGTCGTCTTCGACCCCGATATTTGATTGGTATAGGTTGTGGATGTCCAACCAGGTCACGGCGGGATATTTGACTAAGTTTTGCTTCAACTATTTCGAAGCAACTGAGCTTCGCTCGTTTAAACCTTGAGTGAAGGCATGTACTGCCCAGTCGTTGGAGACTGGTGGTAGTTACATTCGTTCTATCTGAAAGCGAGATACGAACTCTCGTAGCATCTCGTTCTCCCTTTGCTTGATTTTGAAGACGTCGGATTTCTTGTAGCTACATTGATGGCACCAGCATGCACCTTTACCAAGGAATATGCCAGCATGGCAAATGAATCTATTGAGTGTGGGGCTAGGTTGTGATACCACATCATCTCCCCTTTTGAAAGCGTCTGTCCGAATTTTTTCAGTAGGACGGACTCGATCTCATCGTTCTTTAGGTTGTTGCCCTTCACTGCACAAGTGTAAGAAGTGATGTGCTCGTTAGGGTCCAAGGTTCCATTGTACTTCGGAAGGTCAGGATTCTAAACTTTTTTTGGAATGGGTTTTGGAGCTGCTTCTTATGGGAATGGCTTTTGTACGAACTTCTTTGAATCTACACCTTTCAAGATCGGGTGTGCGCCCAGATTTTGATCGACCCTAGAGTTGTAGGTCTCTACCTTCTTCTCGTTGGCTTCTATCTTCTTCTCGCCCTATTCGATCCTCTTTATGAGGTCATCAAGCATATTTATGATGGTAGGATCAGCTGCCAACTCGTTGTTGCTTGATCTTTCTGATACCTGCTTAGCCTGGGGAGCCGTTTCCGGTGCTACCGTGCTGGGAGTTTTCTGGCAGCTTTGCAGCTGAGCAATCACCAACTATTGTGCTTGTAACATCTCGTAGATGATGTGAAGGCTAACCCATTGTTCTTCCTGAGCCGGGATTTTTTGAGCTTCTTGTTGATCTCCTTGGTGTATGCTTTTGTTGGTATGGGAGCTTATTTCGACGTGTTGAGCATCGCGCGAGACCGCGTCCACGAGAATTGGTTCTTACGCATCCTCAGGGTTTCGTGGTGGTACACCAACACCTGGAATATCTACACAATTTTCACCATGGTCCTCTAGATTGTTGTTTTCGTGTGTGTTTACTGAGTTGGATATTTTGACCTGAAATCGAAAGATCTTGGAGGAGAAAAAGTGTTAAAGATAACTTGCGTTATGCAGTGAACCAACAAGAAAATAATCACTATTATTTGTATCCCCATGGTGAGCACCAAACTGTTTACCTTGAAAATGGTAATAACAATTAAATTGATTTTGTGGTTCTAAAAATATGTGATCTATTTTTATGCTAGTTGTCTAGGAAATAGATGCTAAGTGATGGATCAGAAAATAGAATAAAATCTTGTAGATAGCTTGAAAATCAAACCGAATAATTGGAAATCGGGGCCTCGAGCTAGTGCATGCGGGGCCTTGAGGTTGAGTCGGATGCCCGGTTGTGGGCGGTGTGAGCACGTGATTTTTGCCCTAAGCAAATTATTCCTAAAAATTCCAAACAAAATGATTTTAATTTTTGTTGATATTTGTGGCATTTTTGTGTTAATTAGTTGCATAATAATTCACATTAAAAATACAAAAATATGCATATGCATCAGGGTTTTAAATTTTACAATTTTTAGTATTAATTTATTTTTAAAACAAATTAAAAGAAAATAAAAATAAGCATTTTTTAAGTGTTACTATAAAATAGATATTAAATGAATTTTAGAAATTAATTAGTTTAAAAAAATCAAAAAATAAATACAAGAAATAAAATTAGAAAAATAAATACAAAAAATACAAAAAAAAGGGGAAAAGAAATACAAAACACAAAAGAAAGAAAATATAAAAACAAGAAAATATAATACAAAATTGGGTTAATTGGACTAATTAGTAGCCCAAACAGATAAATACCCGCCCAGGCCCAAAACATTGCCCGGTCTGCCCAGGGAATCCAAAACGACACCGTTTAAATGCAATGAGATCTGGACCGTTGAAATATTTGATCTAACGGTCATATAACACAGACCATTAATACATAAAACGACGGCGTATTGTAACAATAATTTGGGCCATTCATTTAGTCAATCCAACGGACGAGGCTGACCTTCCATTTAATCAAACGATGTCGTTTTGAGTCCCAAGGGATCTGAACCGTTGATTCTTCTAATCCAATGGTCACGGATCATCAGTGACCTTTTAATATATCAATAATATACACCCCTATATTCATTTCACCTTTTTTTTCCTCCCCGTCCAAACCCTAGCCGCCCTTACTTTCTCTCCAGTCCCCGCCGGAACCCTACCGGCGGGAGACACCACTTATGCCAATCACCCCGCCATTAACACCCTAGAACCACCTCAACCTCCTCATCCCACCCCTCTAGTCAGCTTCCCTCAAATAAGTCCCGATTTCTTCGAATATCTAATTTAGTGTCGCCGGAACCCTAGTTCCGGCGAACACTACCTCACTTAAGTCATGCCAAAATCTCACCATAGCTTCCTCTTTATGTCCTTAGCCCCATTCTGAAACTTTCAAACCATAAAAATCACTGAAAAGGGTTCAAACCAAAACTCAAAGATCTGCCGGTGACCCAAAAATCCAAGAAGACGATATTCAAGCCCCTGAAGTTCTGGAAAAAATCTTTTCAACTAAAAAAAAAAAAAAAGAAAGAAAAGAAAGAAGGAAAGAAAAGTATAAAAGTCCGAAAAAGCTAAGTTTTTATTTCTTATCTTTTTTTTCCTTTTCTTCTTGTTTCTCTGTTTCTTAGTTTATACACTATTTGCATGTGTTTGTTTTCTTTTGTTTCTGATTCTTGATGATATAGTATTCTGATTTTTGCTCGTTGAAATAAAAACTGATAATGTTTTGATACTGTTAGATTTGATATTAAAATAGGATTTTTAATAAGTAATCTGATTAGAAATTAGGGTTTAATAGAATTAATGATTAGATTTTTGATTGGTTTTTTTTTATAGAATGTTTCGATTCTGATTATCATTTGTTCTTAAATTTGATTCTGAAAGTTGATAATTTTGTTTTGTTATTAGTTTGTTATTAGAATTGAATTGTTAGTTTAATTTGATTCGATTGGCTATAGCTGTTAGTATCTGATTAATTTTGATCCTGAAATTAGCTAATAGGTCAGGGGTAAAAGGGTAATAGGTAGTAGGGAATTTGGTAAATACGACTTGGATTCAGGGGCAATTTGGGGTATAACAAAGGGTTTAAATGTAATAACTCTTAGGAGTTAGGGGTATTATGGGCATAATAAAAGGGCAGTTCAGTGAATACTGAATAGAAATGGGGGCAGAATGGGAAATACAGTAGAATAGAATGTTCTAGATAGGGGAATAGGGTAATTCTGCATAAATAAGGGGTAATAATCGATTAATTAATAAAAAAAGGGATAAAATTGAAATAAAAGGGGGACTATTGGATAATTTCTGAAGTTTTGAATTTCCCTCCCTTTAAACTCTATAAATAGGCCTCCATTGGCCTCTTTCAATAAGTTTGGGCAATTTGAAATCCTCTTGAAAACATTTCTGCAATTCTAAGTCTTCCCTTTAGAAATTCTTCATTTCCAAAATTCAAAAATACCAAAAAACAGTAGAAAATCAAAAATTGCACTGTTTCATTAGTTTAAATTGAAGACTGTGAATTAATTTTGTTGTGATTCCGGAGGTTAAATTGTTGCGAGAGTGTTGTTTGAGTCTGTGTATTCATTTGATTACGATTTGGTTGGTTTAAATCTGGTGTGCTGAAGCTGTATCTGTTGATTTGCTCCTGTTGTTATTGCTGTTGCTGATCCCTGTTTTGTTCAAAATTGACATAGAATTTCATTGATCTTCTTCTATTTCCAGGTACACCTCTATTACCTACTGATGTAATTCAAATCGACGAAGAGGAAATAAAAATGTTTATTTACCATTGCAGTTTGCTTTTTACTTTATATTTGATCTGATCTATATAGAAATACTTGTATTCATTAGGATT